>JAANYP010005580.1:175000-347872 GCA_020465985.1 Centrapalus pauciflorus
CACTCCGCATTGCTTTTAGCTTTCTATCTTTGTCTTTATACATAACCGCAAGATGCTTAACCATAATAACTTGATATTCTTGCAGATCTCCTGCAAACTTGATAACTCGATTTGGAGCTGTAATGTTTATCTTCCTCATTCCTCTGTCGACTCCAATCTGTGTATCTTGCAGAGACATTAATACCAATTTGGTATGCATGAAGTGAAAAATAGTCTTGAGTGCAAATCTACAGTATTCGTTCCTCTTATTGCGGCACAGCTCATCAAATAAGTCTTCAATATCAACCAGATGCATATTCAACATGTCAGCTTCGGTGAATGAATAGGTGTTTCCATCAGCTCTTGAAACAGTAAAAGTAAGATAGAAGATCTGAACAAAACGATCTTTTTCAATCTTGATTAAATCAACTATCCTAAATTCACTTTTTACTTTATCCACAGGCTGAGTTTTATTTCGCAAGAAACTCCCATAATTCACAAGGTTCGGCATATTCGGCTCTAGAATTCTGAACAGTTTCATAAACGTACAGGGAGCTTGCTTCTTGCAGAATATCCTCTTCTCCAAGTAATCTTCAAGATATGGAAGTTTATTCCTTTTCCTGATATGTTCGGCCGTTTGTTTGGCAGATAAGTCTAGTGCTTTAACCTTCTTCTTACTGATTTCATCTTTGTTGAGCACCGTAAGCATATCTCTGATTTCCCTTTGAACTACCTTCTGGGCTTCAAATCTTAACCGGTGTTGTTTTTCTGATTCGTCAGCCAGGATGTATTCATTAAAGAACCTATCCATTGCTTCTACTTCATTTAACACAGTCACCTCTTGTGGAATAATATTCTCCATCGGAAATTCTTCAACCTCTTCTTTCACTTGAACCGTAACCTCAGGCTTTTCAACCGTCTGTGTTGGTATAGAATCTTTCAAAATTTCCTGAACCAAATCTTCCTCTTCTTCAATTCTATCAGCTTGAACTGATATATCGGTTAAGACAAACATGTCATCATCATCTGATAATTCAAACTCAACTTCTTTCTCTACTTCTCTCTCTTTTCCTTGAATCAACAACATCTGCTCTTGAACCTCTTGAACGTCATCATCAGAATCATTATACTCCTCAAAATTGTAAATTTCTGACTGAATTCTTAAAGGAACTGGAACATCTTCATGAAGAATCAATCCCAGCTCGCTTTGAACATCAGCAGGTTCTTTGAGCTTCCAGCTTCTCCTTTCTCTTGAGCTTCAGCCTATTTATCCGGATACGTGATCATTAATAAACCAGTTGTTGGCTCATCAAGCTTCCTCCTCTTCTCCCCCTCATGAGGAGCATCATCGGAGTCTTCATCATGCTCATCATGCTTACGCTTAGGAACTGAAGCTTGAGCCTTACAACTTTGTTCTACTGCAGAAACATGTTCAGACAAATTACCCAAGGCTGTTATTACTGTACTTTCCAACCCCATCATACGTTCTCGCATCTCATCAAACTGTTCAAACACAAAGTCTCTTGCTCTTCTATAGCTTGATTTGGATCTGTTTGCTTCACAGTCTCTTCTGCTACAGATTTGCCCTTTAAAAATTTTTGGATATTCGTCATCTGAGACATGACCTCGGATAGTTGAGTCGTCAAGTGACTGTTCACTCCTGTAACTGTGGCATTTAACGCTTGACTTAAAGACGATTCGGTAACAAAAGGGGAAAGGTTAACCACTGGGTCACGTAGACTTCCAGTTGACACGACAGTTGAACTTGTATAAAGAACATCTGCGTGGCCAGTGTTCAGAGTTGGCAGTGATGTAGCTCTGACTGGACTTCCAACCTCTTCAAGTTACGGAGCAACAAATGCTTCCGTTACTGAGGTTGTTCCGGCAGTGACACGTAGTTCAGCTGCACTTACTTCAACACATAAAGTAGACGCAAGCGTCCTAATGTGTATATGTTCTAGACTTTGTGCATCAAAAGAAGTCGTACACCCGGGCAGATGTGTACTTGTTTCAATATCCATCAAATCCAAAGGATTATCGGATAGCAAATGAGCTTCATCCCGGTGAACAATTAAAACAGTCTCCTATTGGGAGGAGACTGAGTGGCCGGTGGGGTGTGCAGTCGTCCGTGGGATGCTGACTGGTTCAATACTAACTCCCTGTTGGGAGCTAACAGCATATGTGGTTTTGTCCCGGCTGTCTGGGCTGGGAACATCCCTCACACTCTGCCTAGCAATGTCTACTATATCAATCAACCCTGCACCTCCCTCATTATGATAATTTCCTCCTTCATCATCCTCTCCTTCTGCAGCTCCCTCATGAATATTTGACAAAGTTCGTTCTGAATCGGAGCTGTTAGCTTCTCTCTCACCACCCCTCACTTGAACTTCTGCTCCCTCACTCACTATTTGGCTTCCCTGAACTTCAGCCCCAAGCTGAAGTTCCTCCTCTCCTACAACTCCCTGGTTAAGAGAACCCGGTTCTTGGGTCTCTATAGGAGCGTGATCTATACGATACAGCCTTGCATTCTCACTCTCCTGATCAGCATATTTCAATAACTCTTCTGGAATTGGCATGATATTGGCATTTGGTGAATCCATGACCTCATATAAGCTCATCATGACATAATCTGGGCATCGTTGAGAATTGGATCGTTTCAGAATATTTTCATTGCCCCTTAGAATGCCTCTGATAAGAATTTGGATGAATCGTTGAAGACGGACAAATTTCCTTGATCTATTCATCGTCTTTGCTAGCACAACTTCCTTTAGATCCTCCCAGATACACTGCGCGTAGTCGTAATGCTTGTTGAACGCAATGCCATGAAATATTCTTAGACGGTGTATACTATACCTGTCAATCCCCGTGTGTTTTGACGTCATGCATTTGTTGATGATGCCAAAAAGAGTGCACCATTCACCATTGAGTCCATTTCTATGGAACTTCGAACTCTTTGGTAGTGGCTTTGAATATCCCAGACATATTAGATCATGTACTAATTCCTCATCTGACACGAAATCTTCAAAATCAGCTAACTCTGGGAAATTCACCGTATCGATTCGACGAGGCAGAAACAGATTATGCCTCAATCTGGCTAAGGTAATTTTGGTTTTGAACTGATCGATGGTAACCTTAAAATGATGGTTACCATCAGCTGGGACAAATTTAACTGTGTGCCAGAACTGTTGAAGATAGACTTGAGGAATAGAAGGCTTGTATTGTAGAAGATATCCTAAAGGATGACCTTTGAGAATGTCTACAATAATCGGGTGGCTTACTTTTATGACTTTGGTGTCAAGGCGATGGTTGTTATCACGAAATGGTAGGCAGTATTTTGGTTTAACAAGCTGGTTATCTGGTATGAGGGTGGAAGGTGAAGGTCGTGTGACTGATGCATGTCTAACTGGCTTGAAAACAAGAGTGTGATTTGATGAAGAATGTGAATCAGAGGAGTTTGAAGGTTGGGATTGAGCTGGTGATGCCATTTGAAACCTGTGAAAATTAATAAACATGTTAGACTCAACAAATAGTCAAATGAAACCCTGCAAATAGAAAAATAAAACATTTTGTTAGAAATTATAAAAATATGTGTTTTTCTGTTTAAAGCATCGGGATTCCAGACAATAATATTAAAATGCTATTGCTAGGATTCCAAAGTCAATCTTTCAGAAACCAATGTTAGAAAAACACAGATTTAAAAAATTTCTTGAAAAATGTGAAATTTTTCTTAAAAATTTAAATTCCCAACTCTTAGAAACTTTTTTCACAAAAATTGAGTGTAGAACTCGGGTGATATGTGAAGATTCTCAAATAGTGAATGACCCAACTCGATAGGAAAAGGTATGGAACTCGAATGATGAAGAATGTTCTCGAATGCATCTAAGTGCCAACTCGAATACTACTTATGACAAACTCGATCAAAATGGATGTTTTCTCGAATGAAGGAATTATCGAGACTTGTAAAAATTCTAAGTCCTTAACTCTACTCAACTCGATCATCAAATAAAAGTTTCTCGATCTAACTATAAGACCAACTCGATTTACACATGATTGGACTCGAATGAAAGAAATATTCTAAGTCCTTGAGTTGACTCAACTCTAATGAATCTTGAAAGGACTCGAGTAATTTATGTGTCCAACTCGAAGTAAACTTGAAAAAGGACTCGAATGACTCTTGTTATCGAGTGATTTTGAAAAAAAATTCAAGCCCTGAAAATAAACCAACTCGAATAACATTACACCTTTTCTCGAAACACAAAGCAACCAACTCGAATGAAACAAACTTGTTCTCGAGTGGTGTTTCACTCAACTCGCATGAGATTGAACTCATTCTCGATTACTGCTTGAATCGTGAAAATGTTTTTCAAAATATTTTCAAGTCCACACACTGAAATTTTTTAAAAAATTCAAACCATGGACTTTTGCTCTTAGTAAAACCTTAAGTCCTACTCGAAAATTGATTTCAAATAGACACAGTTTACTGAACATTGTCCAGAAACAAACAAATCAGACCAAAATTTCAATTTTTAGAGTTTATGAACTCGAAAAATTTTCAAACTAAAAATTACAGATTTATGTATGTGTGTTTGAAATTGAGACTTGAAATTTAATATTCAAGTTCAAGATGGTAATCCGCAAGCAAACACACATTTAATTTCAGATTATCAACTATAAATGATTAAAACCCATGAACACACACTAATGTTCATACAAACACACGCATAAAGCTGAGTATTCAAGTTCAGAAATGAAACACAAAGCATATAAACTGAAAAACAATACACAAAATTATGAAATGAACTTACAATTTGCAACTCAAATGTTGAAATAAAAATCCGATTTCGTATGATTTCTTGATGTTACTTCGTGATGAAGGAAGGAAGTGAGAAAGATGGTGAACAGTTGTGAAGTATTTCGAAAAAATAAATTTGAATTTTGAAATTCAACTATATAGTTGAAAATTTCAAAATCAAATTTCATTTTAACCTGGCCCACTTATTCTCATAAAAAAAAATTTTGTTTTTGATTGTAAGCCCATTTGACACCAAAAAAAGATAAACTGACTTAAAAAAAATTATGACAACCACTAAAATTACAAAAAAATATATATATATTTAACTCCGACAACAAAAACAAAAACAAAATTTATACAAAAACAACAACAACAAAAAAAAAATTAACAACAACTAAAAATATGAAAAGTTGAAATAAAAAATGATCAACACACCAAAAAAAATTTATCTTAAAAAATTCTAATATCAAAAACATATTGCTCCCCTTGATATTTGCAATTAAGCTCCCCCCTCAGATGTATATATCATTTTAAATGTCTGTTTCCCCTACAAAAATCAGATAAAAATTTATCAGATTTTCTCAAAATCCGATAAAATAACTTTCTGCTCCCCCTGCACATAACAATCCAGATTTGTTAAACTCTGAAAAATTTAAAATTTAAAAACACATGAGTTTAACATCAAATGTAAATCAAAATAAAAAATGTACATTTAAAATTATAATTTGTAACTACTAAATGTTTAAATCTAACGATTCAACATACCCAACTTGTATACCAAAAAATTAAATCATTTTTCATCTAATGCTTATGTAAACAAGTCAGCTAATTGATATTCAGTAGGAACAAAGTATAATTCTATATTACCAATTTCTACATGATCCTTAATAAAATGATACCGGATGTCGACGTGTTTGGTTTTAGAGTGTTGCATTGGATTAGATGCTATGGCTATTGCACTTTGAGAATCACAATATATTGGAATCTTCTGTGGTGTAAACCCGTAGTCTCTTAGTTGGCTCTTCATCCACAACACTTGAGAACAACACGATGATACAGCAACATATTCTGCTTCGGCTGTAGACAGTGAAACACAATGTTGTTTCTTGGATGACCAGCAGATGCGTTTGTCACCTAAGAAATGAACTGCTCCTAATGTGCTTTTTCTGTCCATTTTATCACCTGCGTGATCAGCATTAGAAAGGAAGTTAAATTGAATGATGATTCCCGGGGATACCACAAACCAAGGTTTGGTGTTCCCTTTAGATTTCTTAAGATTCTTTTGGCAGCAGCCAAATGTGATTCTCTTGGATTAGCCTGATATCTAGCACAAACACATGTAGCAAACATAATATCAGGTATACTTGCAGTTAAATACATTAATGACCCAATAATTTCTTGATAATGGGTTACATCTACAGGTTTCCCTGAAATGTCCTCATCGAGTTTGGACTTAGAATCCGGAGCCATGGGAGTTTTCATAGGAGTACTATTGACCATGTTAAATTTCTTTAACATGTCCTGAATATATTTGGACTGATTGATGAAAATTCCATCAGTCAGTTGTTTTACTTGTAAACCTAAGAAAAAATTTATTTCTCTCATCATGCTCATTTCAAATTTCTAGGACATTAAGAAAGCGAATTTCTTTGGTAGCCATACAAACTTATCAGATTTAGCATGCATTGATTTACAAGAAACAGAATTTAAAGCAATTAAGCCAGGAGAGAATTTAGTACAAGATTTATCAGTTAAATTATTATTACAGATAGATTTTTCAAATTATCTAATCCTATCTGTAACAACAGTTTCTTTGACTCTCCACTCTTGTTTTATACTCTTGTTTTTCTTTTCTTTCTGCTTCTTTCTCCATTCTTGCTTCCGAGAACCTTTCACAATATTATCTGACATACAAGAAACATGAGAATTAGTCAATTTAGAAGCTTGTTTCTTCTGTAAAAGACTCTTACCTTTGGAATTTTGGACCTTTTGTGCAATAGAGTCCTTTATGGAAGATGATTCACCTTTTTCGTAAGTAGGAGTCACAAAAGTAACTTTTGTTTTCTCCTTTTTCAGTTGTAAACTTGGTGAATGTTCTGATGATTCCTTTGAATGTGTAGATATTCTTTGCAGAATTCTAACAGGTTCTTTAGGTTTATCAAGTTGTTTATCATGTAATGGTTTTACAAACTCATCTATTTTAACAAACATTTCTTCCAATGAGTTAAATATGTCATTTGGGATGGATATCAGCAACAACTTTCTTGTTGTCTTGTCCCCCAATTTTCTCCGCTTTTGTGCCTCTGTTAGGTTAGTTACCTCAACAGTTCTTTCCGGTATTGGAGGGTTGCCGGTGGGTACAGCAGGAATTGTTTCCAGGAACACAGCTGGTCCGTCAGTTAGTGATTTTAACATTTCTTCTGATAGGTCGTGGAAACTGATGAACTCCAGAAATCTTTCCCTCCATTGTACATATTCTCCCCGATAGAGAATTGGAGGTTTGTTTCCGACTCCATTGCAAGTGCGTCTTTTGACATGTTGACTGACTGATAGGAATCTTTCAAGATCGAATGATATTTTGATTGAATTGAAAAAGTTGATCAACCGAATGAAAATTGATCAAACTTGAATATGTAATGAAACTCGATTAAAGAAGATGAAAAACTCGAATATTGACCAGATCAACTCGAACTATGAATGTGCAAAACTCAAACAAAGAGTGTAACAAACTTGAACATTGAAGTACTCAACTCGAACCAGAAAAATCAACTCAGTTAGAAGAATAATGCAACTCGAATTGGTTTTCTGTATAAATCAAATCAAATGGGATTCAACTCGATTCACACAATAGTCAACTCGGATAAAAAAGGAGTCAACTCGAATCAAATATCAATAAACTCGAAAGAATGTAAGTGTTGGCTCGAATTAAGATTGAAAAATTCAAACTTGTTTTCTAAAACTCGATTGAACTTGTTTCCAACTCGAATGGAACTTCTAGTCAACTCGAATTAACTTCAAGTCAACTCGAATGAAAAGAATGATCAACTCGATTATCAAGTCGTTCAACTCGAATAACAAGTATTGTCAACTCGAGTAACAATTGATGTCAACTCGATTGACACTAGAACAATGTTATAATCGAGTTTTCTGAGTTTTTCAAGAATTTCAAGTCTGGAATTCGATTAATTTTGTAAAAATGCCTTAAATGATCCCAATTTGATATCGAAGGTGAGGTTTTTAAATTCAAACACTTTTTCTGAAATCACTTAGACCAAAAACAGATTAAACCCCTATATTTTTCACTTGAACAGCGAAGAACATTTGGGTTTTCGAACTTTCTGAAAAATCCTTTAATCTTTTGAGTGTTTTGAATTACAGTTCAAGTGTGTGATCAAACTGATCGATTTTCAAAGTTCTTCCATCTATCCAAATTTCAACCAATAAGAACAACAGAATCAAAACCCTCAATCGATTTATCAATTTTTGAAAAAAAATGAATAAAATAGTGACGATTTTCAATATTTTCAATCAAATATCATCCCTAAAGCTCTGATACCAATTGTAATTCCTATATTTTCCATTAACAATTAAGCATGAACAATTAAGAACAAGATCATAAACACTAACCGAATTATTTGATTATAGTCACAAGATTACAGAGATGAAATTGATAAGAAACGTGTACTGTAGCCCTAAATTCTTCTCCAAGATTTCCGTGCAAAATACAATTGAAATTGTCAGATCTACTTTTTACAAAGTCAAAATGCTATTTATTATATTTAATTACAACTTTGACCTATTTACACTTTATACCCTAGACTTATTTATTTCATCAACCAAAATAAGTTCTAACACTATATTGGGAGTTAGTTCAGTGTGTCCAGCCATTAAGCTGTATGACATTAAGCGTATATGTACACGCATTAGGTACACAGTTGATATCATTATTATCCTAAACCTGTACCCGTCCTAGGCCAAATCATAACTTAGCTCATGTTATAATAGTGTTGCCTAGGCGGCCAATACAAGCATCTGAAACAGAGCTCATAGTAGAGTATCGTCGACTATACTCATGCAATGAACATCAGCTCTGATACCAAATTGAAACACCCATATCAACGTAATATAATTATTAATGGGGTTACAGTAGATTAATCATAATTAACATGGTTTTTAAAAAAATCGGGCATGACCATTTCGCACGGAGTCAGTATCCATGTTTGGTTATAAATCATTACATTGAAACATAAGAGGAATTATAAAATACTTTTAGGTAATTACTAACATTGCTATCAACCAATAGACATCAAGTGCATCCAAGTGCACATTTAATAGTTGGGTAGGTAATCTATCCCAAAATTGAGACCATAAACTATAGCAATACCAGAAGGTACTTCAACATGCATTAATGTTAAATTGATATTATAAAATGACAAGTGCAATATCTTTTAATGAAAATGATGTGGGCATAGCCCTTTAATTTGCATAGGTTGCGTGTAATGATGTATTCCCGTATATTTTCAGCACCTCAATGATATTCTCATCAAACACATGAAGAATCAAGCTCAATAAATGTGTAATGATAAAGAAGAAGACAATATGAATGTTGAGAGAACAAGGAACAGTGGCGGCTGATGAATATTCAAATGTCAACCTTGTTTTGCAAAAAGCAACCCTAGGAGCCTTTTCTAGGCTCCTTTAATTATCTTTCATACATTGGCAACTTTGGCCCCTAGACTATTACTTAAACATAAATTACATAGAAATTAAATACAAGACAAGATACAATGATAATAAATATCACAAAACAACTCCTAGGATCGAAATATTAAATCTAACAATCTCCCCCTTTTCGATCACTTAGGAGGTCCTGGAACTCGGGCGTGGTCAGTCGATTCTCGGAGACCAAGTATGACGTCGAAGCGTCTGGTTACTTGTCTTGTATGTAGCCGCTCGTTCAGGTAGTCTATGCCGCTGAGTGTATTCTGTATCTCCGTTGGTGAGCATATTTGTTCAGGATCTGGTTGAGCATCGTAGTCTTGTACTTTCTTTGTAAGAGCAGCTCGAACCAATCTAAGTGTACCATCGGATTAGCAAGGAAGATCCTCAAAGCGCATATACCTTTTGTAGCCCTTGTAGTTTACAAAAATGACACCCGGATCTCCAGAAAGTATAACTCTGTAGGCCGGGTGGTGGGCTAAAAGAAAACTACCTTGTTCTGGTGCTCGTAGGCCTACCTTAACCATAGCACTCTCGATCGCCATCTGAAAATCTCTTAAGCACATTACGATCGATCGGCGGTTCATGCTTCGTACCAGGGCACCCAAAGCAGTCATGCGAGACATATGTCCTTTAATGCGATTTTTCAATCGTTCGTGTAGAAATTCGACATCGTCCACATTTATGAAGTCTAAGTCATTCTCGAAGAACTCATCTATAGTTCCGTCTTCTCTTTCTACTAGAAAAGCGGGGTAGTATACTTTTGCCCTTTTGCACATGGTGATAGAAATGAGTGACTTTATCTTCGATTTGGATACTTTCGACCTTCTTTCCCGGAGCATCAGTTGGTAGTATTCTGCCTGTTCAGCTTTGGTAACGTTTGTAAGTTCCATGATTAGGCGTCTGCTGAAGGATCCAGGCTTCTTTCTGAATGCCATTTTGAATCTTTCTTCAGGGTAAGGGTTCTGAAACTGCTCCGGGGGGAATTTCTGCAGGAATTCTTTCAGGCCTTGAACGGGGGGTTCTTCGATTTCGTCCTTTTTAGCTTCAAGAAGCTTTATAATAGTCCCCCGCCGTTCTTGTCGCATTTGATCCTTTTCTTCCTGTGGCAGTGTTCGAACCTTGCCTTTTGTATAGTGGTCTACCCAGAATAAGTCATCTTCTCTATAAATACCAGGGCCTTCTGGAGTTTCATCAAAACAATCGACCCTTTTTGTTCGGGAATACTCTGGGGGTTGGGTTTGTTGGACTGGAGGAGGACTTGGGGATCTAGGAGGGTTCGTTGGAGATTCAGGTTAAGGCTTAGGGGTTAATAAGGGTTCGTTGACTTCGGTATCGGAATCTGAATCGGAGACCAAGATGATTTCAACTTTCTCGTGCAGCTCCTCGAATTCTACCATAGCTGTCATCGGATCCAGTGGAGCTGGACCCTCGACCATGGGCTCGTCTTCTATAATGAGGTATTCTTGAGGCTCCTTACTCTTTTCCCTTGACCCCTGATATTCTGACCCCTCAGCTGTCTCTGCTCCCCCCATATACATGACGGGGTCCTCAAACTGTAGAGGTTCATATTCTATCATCAGTGCTTCCGTAGCCTCATAAGTTTGATCCCCAGACCCAGACCCTTGAAAATCTGTGCCTTCAGCCTCTGCTCCCCCTACAATACTCAAGGGGACCTAATGATCAACCTTTTGTCGTTTCTCCCCCTCATGACGATCAGGGTCGTCCTGGTCGTCATGTTTCCTTTTTGGGGCTTCGGCCTGAGTGCGGCATTGGAGTTCAATAACTGCCGACTCCAGGCGATCCATTCGCGAATTGAGCTGCTCTTGGACTTGAAGAATTAGACGATTAAGAGCATCGACCTTGTCCGAGAGCTCGGCTATCTGAAGATGGACTGAATGGGAACCTGGTGAGGGGCCAGCTTCGGAGGCGACACCCTTACCCTTGATTAGAGAAAGAAGGGCGGTGTGACGTTCCTCAGCGGCCTCCCTTTGGGCGTCCAGGTCAGCCCGGGTAACCACTCCGGCAGCACGTAATTCTGCCGTTAGCATATCCAGATTGATGGGGAGATGGCCGGAAGTAGACGGCGTTGATTGAGCCACTCCCGGTCTTCCTTCCGTCATTTCTGGTTCCTGTATATGACGCTCAGATCTGGAAGTTTGTTGAGCTGCCACGAAGGCAGCTCTTGGGGATGCCACAAAGGCATCATGCGTGGTGTGTATATGTGGGGATGGAATCGTGGGTGAAGGAAGTTCGGTCACGTGGGAAGGAGTGTGACCTCTTTCAACACCGTCACTCTCCGAATGAGAAGGCGATGGAGTTTGTGGAAGATCCCAGTGGAATGAAGTGGTTTCCCTTTGAGGGGAAACCAAGTGGGTGGTGGGGGGTGTTTCGACCGCTGGACTAACGGTCTTTTGAAGGGGAGTCCGGCTAATAGGGCTTGGTTCACCCTCAGACTGAATTTCCATCGCTCTTACGACAGAGACGGTTCTTTCGGAATCCGCCGTCTCTGCCGTCTCACCTACAGCTCCCTCCCTCACAATCTCAACCTCCCGCTCACCGAAACCCATAGTCTGTTGAACATCCATCCCTTCTCCCTCATGCTCACTCTCTCGTTGCTCACCTTCGGACTGGTTAGTCTCAGTCGATTCCAACTGAGACTCATCCGGATAATTCTCTCTTATATACGCCCTTACCCGCTCTGTGCCCCTTGACCTCGTTAGAGTAGACAGAGGAATTTTCATCACCGGTACCGTCGGGGCCCCCTTTGGCAGAGTTAACTTTTGGATTGCCACTGTGGGGTAAACATCAGCCTCTGGACGCTCGTGAATATCGTCGTCTTGGTCCATTGCAAATTGAATGATGAGTTGCAGGAAACGTTGAAGAGGAATGTACTTCCGGCCTTTCTTTGTGCCCCGTTCTATATGGACTCTTCGAAGCTCTTCGAACAAGAAAGAAGCATAGTCCACGTGTCGGTCAAAGGCAAAGCCGGTGAACATGGTTAAGACCTGTGCCGACGCTGAATCATGACCTGAGTGCTTGGCGGTGAAGCATTTGTTGAGCACATCGAATAGAATCCGCCAGTGGGATTGAAGGTTTTTGGTGCGGAAGTCGGATGGTTTGGAAAGAGGACCATCATACCCTAGAGTTTGTATCTCAGTTAGGGCCTCAGAGACGGATGGGTTTGGGTCGAATGAATCAAGGGTGGGAAGGTAGTCTTCTGTAGGTAGATGAAGAATGTGGCGGATGGCAGCGGTGGTGATTTTGACCGGAACACAGTCAATGGTGGAGGTGAAGTGAGGTACGGGGTCGGTTATATATTGGAACCTGTTCCAGAATTGTTGGAAGTATATCTGGGGAACAGCTATGGCAGTTGATAGTGCGTAATAGATGGGATGGCGGGTGAGGATGTCGAAGGCAAGGGTTTGGGTTTCTTTTGAAAGGATGGAAACGTCGAGTTGCCAGTTATGTGGGATAAACTCGACAAACTCGGCGCTGGGTAGGATGGATTCCTCGGGTAGCTGAGCATTGTTATTCGGAATGGGAGGATGGGGTACGGTGAGAATGATTGCGGGATCCATTATCCTGCAAAGTGCAACAAAGTTAGAATCATAGGACTTGATATGATAATGCATTGATGTGAAGTCTAGATGAGTGTGAAATAGAAATTGTCTGATCTGTTTAGCATCGGGTCTTTATTAGCAGAATAAAATTCCACTAATAAAGTCCAAAGTCAATCGTTAAGAGACTGATGTTAGATAAGACAGTTTCACTCAAACACTGATCCTAACTCTAATCAATGGTGCACTTGGATGGAACTATTTTTGTGATTTTTTTTTAATTTACATGAAAATGCAGAAATAAAAAATTAAAAAAAATCCTAAGTGTTGGATTTCGGATGGTCCGAATTCGGATGAACAGTGTCATCGAATTCGGATCCGTCCGAAATCGGATGATGGTCCGAAGTGTGAGGCATGGAATGGATGAAATTGGTCCGAATTCGGATGTGTTATGAACATGGTCCGAATTCGGATGAGGACTTGTGCAAATGCATGTAATGAGTGGATATGTCCTGATTTCGGATGGTACCTGGAATTCGGATGGGGACCGAATCCGGGTATCATCCGAATTCGGATGAACAGTGGCATACACACTTAGACTATATTCAAGTTTTGAAAATTTTGACCCTGCTTTGATGGTCCGAATTCGGATCAACAGTGAACCGAATTCGGATCAACAGTGGTCCGAAATTGGATTTGTACTTTGAAAAATTTTTGAACCTAGTCTAAGTCGGACATCCGAATTCGGTTGGAGGCCCGAATTCGGACATCCGAAACTGCATGAGTGCAGTTAATGTTCATGCAAAAAATAAACGTGAACAGTTGAAATGTTAATAAAAATGCATGAAATTACAGATCCTAGTCTAAAACAAGTAACTGAACATTTTATCTAACTACAACTAAAGAAAAATAACACATTTCAGTAACTAAAATGAGCAAAAACCGAAATGAAAAACTAATAAGAATTTGAAAATCAAACAAGTAAACTAGGAAGTTAAAGACTGAAATAAAGTGAAAAGAATGTTACCTGATGGTGCCGACGACGGAAAATGCAAGAAAAATGCAGAAAAATGAAAGTCGAGAAGCTTGGATTCGATGGCAATCGTGGTTCGGCGGTGGAGGTGTCGACGACAGAGAGAAAGAGAAGAAAGAAAATGTAAATATCTTGAAGATGAAGTAAAGTGACCATTTGACCACCCCTATATAAGTCTGCGCGGGTCGTGGGTCGGGTCAGAGAGGATCCGCGCCTAACTGGAGTGTGGGCCGCCGGATTGGACTCAACAAACAGCAAAAACAAAATCTTTTGGGCTATATTAAAAATGAAACAAGGTTAAAAAAAATTTGGCCAATATATTCCATCTTTTTTTTATTTTCTTTGAAACAAAAATGAGCAAAAACAAAGTAAAATATTTTTGATATTTTTCTGAAATAAAAATAAATTAAAGTAAACTAAAATTTTTTTTTTTTTGGTTTTTTGATAAATTTAAAAGATAAAAGCTTTTTGTGATTTTCTGACCTATTAAATTGGAAACTTAAAATTAAATTAAATTTTAAGACCAACCTAAAATTTAAAATTTAACTACAAAAGAAATAAAGAGAAACACAGAATTATAAAATTTAAAGTCCTAACAATCTACTCCCCCTCAAATGAATACCGGTCATTTTTCCTTTTCTTTTTCAGATTTTAAACGCGACACCCCTTTTTAGCCTTACAAACACAAACAAACCTGGATATTGTTTGCATCCTACTCCGTGATGAACAATTCACACAGCAATTTATCAGGATCATTAATTATTAAAAATATACGCAGATAAGGAAATATTGAGTTTCAATTTTGTGACACAATCCTTGAATTTAAATAACAGATATTTTCTAAAATAAAGGAATCTCAATCATGATAGATTGAAATAGAATTATTTAAGACAATATCTGATATTTAATTGGAAGGTGGATTCAACATGCCGATATGAGATACTAAAAACTGAAAACGAGGTTCGTCTAAAGCTTTAGTAAATATATCCGCAAGCTGGTATTCGGTGCCAACAAAATACAACTCAATGGTTCCCTTTTCTACGTGATCTTTAATAAAATGATGCCTGATATCTATGTGTTTTGTTCGAGAGTGCTGCACGGGATTGCAAGAGATGGCCATTGCACTTCGAGAATCACTATAAATAGGGATATTGGTGAGTGAGAACCCATAATCGCGTAATTGTGTTCTCATCCACAGCACTTGAGAGCAACAGCTTGCAGCTGCTACATACTCAGCCTCAGCTGTAGATGTGGAAACACAATTCTGCTTTTTGGAAGACCAACTCACCGGTCTATCTCCTAAAAATTGTATTCCTCCCGACGTGCTTTTTCTGTCCACTCTACAACCTGCAAAATCAGCATCTGAAAACGCGGTAAGATCAAAATCGGTTCCCTTTGGATACCATAGACCAAGTTCGAGTGTACCCTTAAGATAACGAAAAATGCGTTTTACCGCAGTTAGGTGTGATTCTTTTGGGTCGGCCTGAAATCTAGCACAAAGACATGTTGAAAACACTATATCCGGCCTACTGGCAGTCAAGTAAAGTAAGGATCCTATCATCCCTCTGTAAGTTGTATTATCGACACTTTTCCCGGAAGGATCGGTGTCTAACTTACAGTTGGAGGCCATGGGAGTTGCGATACTCGTGCAAGAGTCTAACTTATACTTCTTGAGAATGTCAAGAGTATATTTCGACTGGTTCACAAAAATCCCATCCTCAAGTTGTTTGACTTGTAATCCGAGGAAAAAGTTCATTTCCCCCATCATACTCATCTCAAACCTGGACTCCATTAGGGCTGAAAAATCCTTACAAAAATTAGTGTCAGTAGATCCAAATATAATATCGTCAACATAAATTTGTACTACCATTATATGTGGGCCTTCCCTTTTTGTGAACAGAGTTGTGTCCACCACACCTTTATAGAAACCGGCAGAAATAAGGAAATTTGAAAGACTAGCATACCATGCTCGAGGTGCTTGTTTTAAACCATAGAGGGCCTTATCTAGCACATAAACATGGTCGGGTTTATGTGCATCAACAAAGCCTTGTGGTTGTTCAACATACACTTCCTCGTTAAGTTCACCGTTTAGAAAGGCAGTCTTGACGTCCATTTGGTACACTTTGAAGTCTTTGTGTGTCGCGTACGCCAAGAAGATTCTGATTGCTTCGATCCGTGCAACAGGAGCGAAGGTCTCGTCATAATCTATCCCTTCTTGTTGTCGGTAGCCTTTGGCAACAAGTCTTGCTTTATTCCTTATCACAATGCCGTTTTCATCTCGTTTGTTCTTAAAGATCCACTTCGTTCCGATGACTGTACGGTCTTTTGGCTTGGGAACTAACCGCCATACTCGTAGCTGTTCAAACTGGTTGAGTTCCTCTTGCATTGCAACTATCCAATATGGATTTGTCAAGGCTTCATCCACACGAGCGGGCTCTATCATACTCAAGAATGATGCGAAGAGGCATTCATTAGCAGATGCCCTACGAGTTTGGACTCCTGTTGATACGTCACCAATGATTTGTTCTGTTGGGTGACTTCGGGTTCATTTGATCTCGTGTGGAAGGGGTGCTCGAGATGGAACCTCTGTGGTTAATGTGGGGATGGATGAGGATTCATGGTCAATGGTTTCAAATGAAGGTACCACTGGTTCATATTCGGTTCCCGAGTGTTCAAGTGAAGGAAGAATTGTTGGTATTATATGTGAGGGTATTATAGGAGTAGATTCAACTGCAGATGTGTCGGTGGATGATGTGGATGGATGAGGGTACGTTGAAGAAGATGGAGCGGAGAAACTTTGCGACGCAGTTGAACTGGAAGGATCACCTACATTATTGACAACATTAGACACACTAGAGTTAGGACCGAAAAATTCAACATAAAAAGGATCAAATAAATTAACCAAATCAGAAGAAGAAAAAGAAATGGGGTTATTTGAAGAGTCTCCAGGCATTTGTGTAATGCGTGGTCCTGATTGATCAACTTCGGGTGCCAGTTCAGCCAACTCATCAAATGTGACGTGCACACTTTCATTGACTGTTCTGGTTCGGGTATTGAATGCACGATATGCCTTCGAGTTGGATGAGTATCCAATGAAGATTGCTTCATCCGCCTTTTCGTTAAATTTCCCGAGGTTGTCTTTGTCGTTCAGCACATAGCACCTGCAACCAAATACACGTAAGTACTTGATGAATGGTACTTTATTCAAAAAGAGTTGGTAAGGAATTTTGTTAAAGCGCTTATGGATGATGGAGCGATTTTGTGTATAGCATGCTGTTGATACGGCTTCGGCCCACAAGAACGGAGGTAGCTTTGAGTATGTCCGCATTGTACGAGCGGCTTCCACTAGCGTACGGTTACGCCTTTCCACGACCCCATTTTGTTGAGGTGTTCGAGCAGCAGAGTATTGATGCTGAACACCTTTGGATCGAAGGAAGCCCTCCACTACTGAGTTCTTGAACTCCGTGCCGTTATCTGATCTGATTGATTGCACTGACAGCTTCTGTTGGGTCTCGACACTCTTGATAAAATCAATGATTTCTTAAGCTGTCTCGTCCTTGGAACGCAAGAACCTGACCCAGATGTATCGAGAATAATCATCAACGATAACCAACACATATCGTTTACCATTTATGCTTTGAGTTCTCATCGGTCCGCATAAATCCATATGAAGTAACTCCAATACTCTTTTTGTTGATGGTTCGGGCTTTGGTTTGTGAGATGATCGTTTCATTTTTCCTTTCTCACATGCTCCACACAGATGGTCCTTTTCATAGCGCAATTCAGGAAGTCCTTTGACCAATTGTTTCGCAGCCAGCTTGTTGATATTATCAAAATTCAAATGGGATAATCTTCGATGCCACAACCAAGAGTCTTTTGACGAGGCTTTTGATAGTAGGCAAATGTTATCCTTCACTATTAGCTTAGCTACGTCAATGGTGTAAAGGTTAGAGTTTCGGGACCCAGTTAAGATTTCTTTTCCATCCACGCTCTTAACACTGCAGTTCTTAGCCCTAAACGTTACTTCTAGTCCTTTGTCGCAGAGCTGTCCTATGCTAAAAAGATTATGAGATAACCCCTCAACATAGTCAACGTCCTTGATGACCAGATTATTTAGAACTAAGTCCCCGTATCCTTTGATGTGAGCCTGATGGTTGTTCCCGAATTTCACAGTTCCGCAATACTGTTCAACAACGTTGGACAGCAATTCTCTTCTTCCAGTCATGTGCTTGGAGCAACCCGAATCCATATACCAAATGGACTTAGCCTGAAAAACACATAAATTCATATAATGAAAAACTATATGCATTCAAACACATCCATTTTTAATTCACAATCAAACTGTGTTCTGAACCGAGATGTTCAGGAAACATGATGAGTTAAGACCGGGTCCTGGGCTGTGTGCACAGAAGCCAAACGTGTCGGTTTAAGCACAACCAACAAGCAAAAGAACGCGTCCTAGTCTAAGATAACTAGAAGCCATTTCTTTGAAGTACGGGTCTTGATCAGAAGTAACCAAGAACCATCTGCATTAAGATCACACAACCTTGGGAACCCACCTCAATATGGGTCCCTTTTTGTTAGGGTTTCCAGATTTATATGGCATGTGTACAGTTTTAGAATCCCAATTAGCAAATGTGTGTGGTCTGAATGCACAACCCTTTGGAATCCATTGAAGATTGGATTTATTGGGTTTTGGAACCTTAGGCGCTGAAATTGCCTTCGGTTTTTGTCTTTTTGAGACCTTTTTGACCGTTGCTTTGGTTTTGGGCCTTGGTAACGGACAATTCTAAACTTTGTTTGTGGCCGATGATGCACTATTTTTGGTTTTCTTTTTCCGAATACGTTTTACAAGATAAGGCACGAAAGCATTCATTTCAGGAACCTGTCGTCTATATTTAGTTGGACATAGATTAAAAAAATCCTTGAAAGAGTACTTTAACGGAATAGTAGAATTCGGTACATCATTACAGACATTGTCACACACATTGTTACACAAATTGTCTTTAGAGATTACAGACATCCTATCTCTAGTAACAAATTCACTTGGCATTAAAGCCTTCTTCACAAAAAAAACTTGTAAAATCCTGCATGGTGGTTTTTGGGACTCTCCTTACATGATCTGTAGGAACAAAACGATTAGAGTCAGTAAGCATGGAAGATTTAGACTTGACAGACTTTTCTTTTTGGTGGTGAGTGGGTTTCTTAAAAGACTTGGATTTAATCTGAGTCTTTTTAGGAACCTCATTTTTGAAAACTTTTGAGCACTCACCTTTGAAACTGATAGAAGAAGATTCAGCTTTAGCCTTACCTTTATCTGATGACACACATGTAATTTTTATGGAATGAGAAAGTGTTCGTTCTTTTGAAAGATCTTTCAATTGTTGTGAAACCATTTCAAAATTTTCTCTGTAGACAGTGACTTCCACAGTTTGTTGAAAAGATTGATTTACCAATTCTTCTTCTCTCTTAAGAAGAGCATCTTGAAGATCAAGTGTTTTCTCTTGAGATGACTTCAATTCCTTTTCTAAAACAATGATTTGTTGTTGAAGAACTTTTTCAGGAATATAAAGTTGAGGAGTTGATTTTACAGTTTCAGTTTTCAATTCAGCTTCTGAATAAGTTGACGAGAGATCTTCCTCTAAAGTGGGTACTCTAGAAGAATAACTCTCGTTAAGTTCTTCATATTGAAAAGAAATTTCTTTATCTTTACGCGCAACACGTTTCTCATTTTCTTGGTTTAAAACTTCTTTTGAAGACTCAAAAAAGAAAGATTTAAGACCGGCTCCCATATAATTCATGTCATAAAATACAGGTAAAACATTTTGTGCTTTTTCCAAATATTTGGGATTTTTAAAACCAATTCCTTGTTTAGAATGGTAAAACCTAGTTTCTTTGGGCTGATTTAAATAGATAGTTTGTTCTGTTTGACCCCTTTTCAAAAATGCAAGGGTCTTTATTCTTGAGTACAAACTTATCCGTTCTTCTTCAATCATTTTGTATTTTTCTAAACTGTCTATATTTTCCATATTTACCGCATCTAATTGTTTTATAAGAACAGAATTTTCTTCTTTTAAAGAGAGTTTATCTTTTGAAAGCGTTTCCATGCAAGATTCAAGGTATATATTCCTATCCTGAACATCTACTTTTTCTATTAACATCTGTTTTATAACATTATGATTAGTTAACCATTTTGAATGATATAATTCAGATGATTCTTTCAAAAGATGAGCTTGATGTTCAGCCTGTACACACCTTGCAGTTTCAGCATTTAATCTATCTTGAAGATCAAGTATTTGTGTGTGCAGTGTACATTCATTATCTACAAATAATTTATTTACATGTGCAGGAATGTAATAGGAATATACCTCATTGGACTCAGAACCGGATGTGGAGCATTCGGGATCGTTGGTTGTAGCCATCAGACATGCTGGTGGATTTTTCATTGTCTCCCCCTCAGCAGCATGATCTGAATTGTTAGCAGTGACATCAGCACATGTCTCCAACCCCATACGATCTACCATGTAGCAATTCTTGCCCTTGTCCTCCTCGTCTTCAGAATCTTCAGCATCCCAGTAGTCTTCCTGGGCGACGAGGGCTAATGCATCCGTTCTCTTCTTTGCTGCCTCGAGCTTTCTCTCGTAGTACGCGACGTCTCTGTCAAAGTTGTTCTTGCATTCCCTAGCAAAGTGGCCTGGTTTGCCACATTTGTAGCAGAGACGTTCATCCGCAGCTTTTGGCTCATCAGCTCTTGGCCTATCCTCTCTCCTTTCCGCCGGCCTCTTATCGGCCCGGCGATGCTCACGGCTATCATCGCGCCTCCTTTCCCGTCTTTCGGGCTCTCTTCGCTCTTCCCTGCGGTCATCTCGACGATCATCCCTTCGATCGTCCCGCCTTTCATCCCTGCAATCATCACGCCTATCATCTCGCCTTTCATAGCGGCGATCATCTTGATAGTCGCGTCTATCGTCATATCGGCGATCATTCCTGTCATCCCGTCGGTAGTCATCGCGGCAGTCTTCCCTCCTATCATCTGAGTACCTCCGTGGACCGGTGTCATAACGGAGTTGGTTGTTAGTCTTGTTTGAGAACCGTCGCTGTTGGAGACGGTTGGTCCACAAGGCTATCTATTCTTGTATCGAGGCTTCCTCCTCATCATAGACCTCACGCGGAGGAGAAGCATACCTGTACTGAGAAGATGAAGAACCAGGAGCAAAAGATGGTGTTGGAATCTACGTGTTAGTGATCAAGGCTAGAGAATCATTCGGTTTCAACCCTGTGTTGGCTGATAGCAGTAGAGAGGCCAATTGATTTGCCATCAGCTTCTGTTGATCTACATCCCCTTGATACTTTTTCAGCTCCTTGAAGACGACATTAATGGATACCTCAGGAATGTTCAGGACTTTTTTTGTTGCCCGACATGCAAGCTGCCACTCGGGGGGGCTAAGGCGGCAAAGAATTGGATGTTGATATCATCCCTATCCTTCTTGATGTGCAGTTTATTTAATTCGTTAAGGACTGCACAGAACCTGGTGAATGTGGCTTGCAGAGATTCCCCATCTTTGGCGCGGAATTCCGTAACCTTTGCCTTTGCCTTCTCTATTTTGGCACGATCATCTAGATCTGCCCCCAGCATTTGGACTTCCAGCTCGTCCCACATTTCTTTTGCAGACATTTTACTGTCTACACCGACCAAAATATCAGTGGGGAGGGCTTGATAAATCAGATGTTCGGCCCTCTTATCAGCGTGCTGTCGGTCTCTCTCGGCGTCATTTGCCGGGTCTCTTTCAACTTTAGAGGCTTGGACAGGGGGGTCAGCCTCAGGTCTGGCGGCTATCTCTCGATAGTAGATGACGGGTCCTTCGGATATAGACTGAAGCATCAAGTTCCCGAGAGGTTGCATTCCAACGAACTTAAGGAACCGGGATTTCCATTGTTCGTACTCATCGGGATAGAGAACTGGTGGTCTGTTCTCAGATCCGAGTACTAGAGCTTCGCGAGACATTATGATTATGGGTGCTGATTAATAATATAAAGATCTTAGAGGTGGAAACTGAACACGGATGGGTTGGACTGAAAACACAAGTTTCTGAATTCGGATGAACAGTGTTTCAGATGAGGGAACCGAATTCGGATGGCTTGATTTCAGATGGGTAATTTCGGATGGGTGATTTCGGATCTATGAATCAGTAATTCAGATGGCTATGGTTCGGATGAGGTTCAAGTTCGGAAGAGGTCCTAATTCGGATGAACAGTACTACGGTTGGGGACCAAGTTTGGATGAACCTAATTTCGGATGGACCTAATGAACCGAATTTGGATGAACAGTGGAGGGACCGAATTTGTGTGGACCGAAATGGGTGAGGTCCGAAATTGGAAAAATTTAACTACAAGGCCCAACAGTGAAAATGGAAAGCCTGATCTGAACTTCGGATGGTCCGAAGTTCGGATGGTACCGAAGTAGGGTCCGAAATTGGCTTAATGGGGGGTCCGAAATTCACCTAAGTAAGGTCCGAATTGGACCGAAATGAGGTCCGAATTAGGATGAAGTGAGGTCCGAAATTGGTGCCTATGTGGTCCGAAATGCTACAGTAGTAATCCGAAATACAGCAGGTTTTTTTACGATTTCTAAGGCAGAATGAGCAGAATTCGATTTTTATCAGTTTTAAAGCCTGAAAACAGTTCTAAATGATTTATAAACTATTTTAAACACTTTTGGTGATTTAAAACAACCTAAAAAACACTTAAAAATAGCATGAACACGTGAAAAACCCACTTAAACAACCCATATTTTCAAACTTAATAATGGTCGATTCTTGATGATTTTAACAAAGATATGGAACTAAATGAGTTTAATATCAGTAGAGAATGATAATGTGATGTTTATAGGACCATTATAACACAAGAAATATGAAAAACAAGGGAAAAAAGAAGATCTAACCGGTTGAAAATGGAAGAACACGAATAACACATTCAAAAACCCAGCAGAATCCGAAAAAGTCAGTTTAAATCCACCCCTCTGAGCTCTGATACCAATTGTAATGATGTATTCCCGTATATTTTCAGCACCTCAATGATATTCTCGTCAAACACATGAAGAATCAAGCTCAATAAATGTGTAATGATAAAGAAGAAGACAATACGAATGTTGAGAGAACAAGGAATAGTGGCGGCTGATGAATATTCAAATGTCAATCTTGTTTTGCAAAAAGCAACCCTAGGAGCCTTTTCTAGGCTCCTTTAATTATCTTTCATACATTGGCAACTTTGGCCCCTAGACTATTACTTAAACATAAATTACATAGAAATTAAATACAAGACAAGATACAATGATAATAAATATTACAAAACAACTCCTAGGATCGAAATATTAAATCTAACATTGCGGTACGTGACCCGCTCACCCGCCGTTGCCAACAACTGTGAATCCATGTCCATTTGCACAACTCCAACCGGCTTCCATGTCCGGCCACCTACCCGCGAGCTCATGCGGTGTAGGAATTTATACGCACAAACACAAAGTAAGGCGCTTAATAATAATAATGATAACCTGGATATCCAGTGAGGCCAATGATAAATGAGCATAGCTCACAATGGTGTAATTTAGTGTAATCATGTGAAGTATGAAATAAACGATCTTCAAGCATAACATGAAGGTTAATATCTGTGATGAAAGGTATCAAATGAGGTATGATGGCCTTAGGCCATGATTAAATAATAAAACTACCAACTAGGGCAGTATTTAAAGTCAGTGCAATGCATCATATAAGAGGATGATGCCAATTAGATATGCACAATGTCATAAATAAAATAAACATGTAATTATGTATGCAACACACACATCAATGCTAGAACTTACTTTGTAGTTCGTTAGGAATTTAAATAGATTTAATTGGTACCGTTATTATGAGGATATTATAGCAAGATATGAGTTAACCGGCCACATATATATATATATATATATATATATATATATATATATATATATATATATATATATATATATATATATATATATATATATATATATATATATATATATATATAGGGTCGGGATCAATAGGGTACCATGTTAGACTGGGGAACCGGAGTCCACCCATGTTTGGTTATAAGTTTAAAAGGGTAATCTAGTCAATCAATTAGATTTATATTAAATAATAGATGACAACTAATAATATAATAGTTCCCTTAATTATATGGATTTACTTCCATAACAAATCTATAATAAATTTCAAAATGGGTTTTAATGAACATGTTCAATTGGATTCGACAATGGGTATTAGTGAACATGTTCAATCGGATTCGACAATGGGTGTTAGTGCACATGTTCAATTGGATTCGACAATGGATTTTTAGTGAACATGTTCAACCGGATGTGTCAAATATAAGTATTTATTATTTTCTTCAAACCCTTCGTGAAGGTTCAATTTCATTTACACGTTATTGAACATGTGCAGTCAGAGTTTATTGTGTTTTTTGTCACTATTAACCATTTTGGTGATAAACCAATATTGACGGTACTGAACATGTTCAATCGTGGTTTATGGAGAGTCATCATTGCACATGTTCAGTATGGGTGTAATATATGATATTAAGTAAAGTGGAGATTTTCATGGGATACACAGAATCTTTGATTCTAATTTAGATTTTTTAATACCATTTTTACCCCCAACATTAATTAATGTGGGAAAGAATTTTAAGCAAAATTTATATTATATTTAATGGTCTTAATGATAAATGATTGGCTATAAATGGTTCCCCGGTACCTCAGTCTAACATGGTACCCCATTGATCTTGAATCTATATATATATATATATATATATATATATATATATATATATATATATATATATATATATATATATATATATGTCCAGTTAACCTATTTATAGGTTTGTAATTTAACATTAACATATATTCTTTTAAATGATAAAAATTACAATCTTTACATATTGATTAACATGATAAATCACTCAATTCATTAGTTGAATATATAATTAATAGTTTAATTATTTTATCAGATTTGAGAATGTTACAGATCAGTAAAAGAAAATTATTTAGAATAGGATTTCGAGTGTGGTAGTGTAAGCTTTTGTGTTTAAAAGTGTCTATATGTGTTTTTCATTTTTTTCAGTGTGTATTAGACTTAGAAATATTTTTGTGGTTAAATTTCGAATAATAGGATATTCGAAATGTTTCAAATGTTATTCGAATTTCAAATAATGTAATTCGAATTTCATCACTTGTAAGTCGAATTTTATTGTTTGATATTCGAATTTCAGTTGATATCATTCGAAATATTATCTTTTTTATTCGAAATTTACTTTGTTTTATTTGAAATTGATATCTTGTCAATCGGGATTCATTACTTATCCTTCGAGAGTCAGGATTAAGTACTCGAATTGTTGGCAATATTCTTCGAAATGCATTTATATATATATATATATATATATATATATATATATATATATATATATATATATATATATATATATATATATATATATATATATATATATATATATATATATTCGAAGTTTATCATTCATACTTGGAATTGTATTTCATTCGAAATTGATTCTGAGACATTCGAAATTCATTCTGAGATATTCGAATTTCTTTCCACATCATTTGATATTCATTCTGAGTCATTCGAATTTTATTCCTTATCATTCGAAATTCAGTAAGAATGATTCGAAATTCATCCTGAGTAATTCGAGATTCATCATTCCTTATTCGAATTTTATTATGTGGTTCTCGAGATTGCTCTTATACACTTCGAGATTGGTATTTAACGTTTGAATTTCTTGCTGCTTCATTCTAGATTCATATAGCATGATTTGAAATTCATTAATAGAATTTTTTTATAAGTATGGGAAATTTAATTTTTCAAAGAAACTTAACTTTTAACAGGTCAAGTTTTCAAATATGTCTTTATTAACATTGGTCCCTTAATGATTGACTTTGGAGTCCTAACAGTAATATTTTAATGAAACACATATTTTTCTAACTTCCTGTGAAATTTTATTTTTCTTTATCTGTTTTGACATTTGTATTTACCTGTCAGGATCTAAAACTGAATAACCAAGATTAACTGATTTGAAATTTATCAGAGTATAAATCAATAATCTTGCTTTGAATCAAAGTTTAATTAAGAAGTTTGCGGAATAACACTTAATTATTTTAACAAAAACTTTCAGAATCAATTAAGCATAAAACATAAGAAGTAATCAAGACTGTTTGTATTGCTGAATTCAATGATTACAATCACCTCTAATCTGTTTGATTAGACGAAGAACACAAACTGTTCTTAGGGTTTTACAACCTTAGAGGCTTATGAAAACTTAACCAACAAAGCAATTACAGACTCAAAATATGCAGAAAACTTCTATATAATAGAAAACCTATTCTGTCTATTTATATTGCTTTTTGGACTTGTTTCCTTGAAGGACTATGACTTCTCTGATAGTAGATATGCTGGAATCTTCGTGTAGATATCTTTCCTGAAAATCAGCACTTTCTGTTTATGAAACTGTTGAGCAGCTTGAATCTCTTGACAGCATGAACTGAGCAGCTCGAGTTGATTTGCTCTGGCAGCTTGAACTTTTACACTGGCAGCTCGAGTTTCTTCAACTAGCAGCATGAACTTTGGATTTACATTTAAAATCTACTAACAGTTTGAGAAGTCTAACTAACAGTTTGAACATACTTAAACTATTTCCCAACAATCTCCCCCTAACTTAAATTCTTTACAAGACTTTAAGTTCTATACAAAAATGGAAATGAAAAAGTAAACTGTTATTTACAAACCAAGGCTTTCAAAAACTTACAACTGTGCAAGTTTATGATCTATAGCCTTCAAAAATTCTCTCTTCATCTCTTCTTTATCAAAAGATATCCTAACTGATTTTATTTGGAGCAGCATATCTTTTGAAAAATTATAGAACTCAAGATTGAAGAAAATACCAAACCCATCTGTGAATTTGATTCTGTAAGTTCTGGATTTGACAAAAATATGAACTTCCTTGACCTGTTTCCCTTTCTTCTCAGCAGCTTCTACCTCTTTTCTTGCAAATTCAGGATCAACAACTGTACTTAGATCTCTGATGAGTTGTTTTACTTGTGGAAGAGCAGATCTTACTTGGGATACAGATCCTATGTTGTACATCTTTATCAGTTCATCCCTGGTCAGCTTATGAACCATTTGCCAGAATGTATCAAACTCCTCTTCTGGTCCAGACTCTCTCCTTATCACAAACTTGACCCTTAAATCTCTTTCATCCAGTGACTTAGCAAACCAGTAGTTGATTTGAGGCTTTGTGAAATCATGCTGATCAATCAGCTTCTCTATCTCCATAGCCTTTTGCAGATGTTGCTCAAAGAGCACCCTCTTAACAGATGAAGGAATAGCAATAACTGCTTGATCAGTGGGAGCAGGTGCATTGGCAGCAGCTTCAGTTTGGACTGATTTTGTTGATGGTTGGACTTCTTGGGATGGATGAACTTCTGGAGAGACTTTTGTTTTCTTTCTTTTCTCCATTTCTTTGTCATGGATCTCCTGCAGCCTTTCAGTAGACATGGACTGAGCCATTTTCTTTGGGATACCTGCTGCAAAGGCAAAATTGATTAAGAATCTTCTGTGCTCAGCCTTGGTGTGCCCTGTTGGCATTTTTCTCTTCATAGCTTCTTTCTTAACCACAAACCCCTTCAAGTAATCGCCTAAGGTTTCATCATCATCCATTGGGGTTTGGGCTTGCTGATCTAATTCCTTGTCTTGTTCTTCTGCTATTCTTTTGGCAATTTCAGCATCAAAGGCAATTTGGGCTTCTTTTGAAGAGAATTTATGCTTTGGAGACTCAATGAGAATGCCCTTGCCCTTGTCTTTTGCAGCAGAAGTTGTAGTTTGGACTGTGCTTGATGGAGCTTGAGTGACTTCCCTGATCACAACTCCAGTAACTTTTGAAGGAGCAGCTTGAGTTTCTAGGCTAACAGCTTGAGAAGCTGTTGGGACTGCTAGCCTAGAAACTGGAACTGTTAATGCTGCTTGGACTGTTGTTGTTGGAGCTGCTTGAACTGACTTGGGAACCTCCTGATTCTCCCCCTTTTTTGAAGCATTGGTTTGGTCAGAAGGACCTACAACCTTTGCCCCTTAGGTTTGAATCATCTGCTCTAATTTCATAATTTTATTTCCACAGAGGGTGAACCCCTTGTGAAGATAATCCATTCGCTTATTCTGAGCAGCCTCTGCCTGCTTGAGTTCAAAAATTTGGGCCCCCTGTGCAGCAATGATGGACATTTGGTATTCCATCATGGCTACAACAGGTTTCAGCTTGGGATCCGTCAAGAGCATGAGTTGCAGACTTGTCTCAAGATCAGAAAACACCTGGGGTGCTTGGGATCTATCACTGACATTAAAACCAGAAGTAGAAACTTCTGGGCCCCTCTATTCTTGGTACTGGGGACTTCCAGCTTGTGTTTGCACACTTGCTATTGCCATGAGTGTGGTCTTAGCTATGTTGGCCCTGTCCTGTGCCTCTTGTGCAGAGACATCAGTAGTGCCAGCCACAGAGCTCATATGAACCATCTCTGAAGAGATGTTCACCTCCTGAGTGAGGATGGGAGTTTCCTCAAGTGGTTCCCTTTGGATATGCTGTGCAGAAGTGTCCTCCTGCACAGGGATATATGGTTCTTGTCTGAGGGAGGAGGAGGAAGGAGCTCCTGGTCCCTTTTTCCTTCTGTATAAGAACTTTAGTGGGTGAGTTGGCTGTTCAAAAGGATCAGAGGGAATATTTGTATCATGAGGAGTGGGTTGGGGTCTTGGGGGTGTAGCAGTGATGTTAGGCTGAGCCTGCTCAAGACCCTCTCCTCTGTTTCGTGGAATGATGTTCATCATTGCAGAAGGCAATGGAACATCTATACTTACAAAATTGGCACTTGGCTTTAGTAGCCTTTTGATTTAAGACAGTGAGTGCCTATGGGAGACATGTATCCGTTTATGTAAATGTGAAGATGTGCAGGTGTGTGCAATAATCTCTGCCAAAAACCTAGGATACATCAAAAACTTCCCATTCTTTAGGGAATGATGCCTTAACATCCCCTGAAAAATCATGTTAGAAAAATTGAACTGTTGGCCAGTAGAAAAGCACACTAAGGCAGTGGCAATATTTGAAGAAAACTCAGACCAACCAGTTCTTTTGGGGCTTAAACATTGCTGAATAATGTGCACAAGGTATTTCCATTTAGGAGAAAAGTGTGCCTTAAGAAAAGTAAAAGAATCAGCAGGGCCCCTATAACCAATATTTTGAAGACCAAAATGTAAAGCTTGAAGAGATAGGTCGGTCATACCTGAGGCATCTTGAAGATGCAAGTGATGTCTGATAGATTCCTCAGTAATATTGATGACAGTGCCATCAATCTTGGATATGAGAGTAGGCACTCCAGTGATGGTTTGAACAGATGCATGATTCCAAAACTGTTCAATATGGGAGATGTATATAGTAGGGTTTATGGTTAGGGCATAATGAATATGGGAGTGCCTGAGGAAATCCATCATTGCATGAAACGGTTGGAGTTCAGAGTGTTTTAGGGTGTATGGAAGGCAGTTATGCTCTTTTACAAACTCCATTGATGAAGAAACGATGGTTTAGGGTTTGAAAGAAGAATGTGTGATTCGTTCAGAGAGGAAGCAAAAGGCCGTGGAAGAAAAATATGTAACTGGTGGTTACAACTGAACGAAGCTGGGACCTTTAAAGGTTTCGAAAAGGTTGGGTCCCGCGCACACATTTGAGAAATTACCCAAATACCCTGCACACTTTGACAGATCAAGTGAAAACAACTAACAGCATGAGAAAATGAACTAGCAGCTTGAGAAAATACTCAAGCTGTTAGTTAGAAATTATGCAACTTTTCAATGAAACAGTATCTCCCCCTTAAATAAGCATACTGAGTAGATAACAATGAAAATCAATTAATCCATGTTTACCATACCAATATTTGATACTAGGAAAGTGAATCTTCCTACATCAAAAGGCTTTGTGAATAGATCAGCTAACTGATCATCTGTATGTATTTTGGTAACTTGGATTAACTTCTTTTCATTACAATCTCTGATAAAGTGAAATCTAATTTCTATATGCTTGGTTTTTGGGAATTTCACTGGGTTTTGCACAATGCTGATTGTACTTGAGTTGTCAATATAAATTGGAGTGGATAAGAAATTCATACCATAGTCTCTAAGCTGATTTTGGATCCACATTACATGTGAGCAGCAACTTGCAGCTGCTACATATTCTGCTTCAGTAGATGATGTGGACACTGTTGTCTGCTTTTTGCATTGCCAAGAGACCAGTCTTGCTCCTAAGTATTGGCATCCACCAGTTGTGGATTTTCTGTCAATGTTGCAACCACCATAGTCACTGTCAGAATAAGCAGTTAGTACAAAAGGAGAGTCTTTAGGATACCATAGGCCTAAATGTGGTTGGCCTTTAAGATATCTAAATATTCTCTTAGCAGCAACCAAGTGAGATTCCTTTGGAGAGCATTGAAACCTAGCACACACACAGACAGCAAACATTATATCAGGTCTAGAAGATGTTAGATACATGAGAGATCCTATAAGGGATCTGTATAGATGAATGTCCACATCTATGCCATCTTTGTCTGTATGAAGTTGCTTATGAGGATCCATTGGAGTGCTTGCAACCTTTGTATCTTGATAGCCAAACTTTTCCAGTATGTCTTTGACATACTTTGATTGACTTAAGAATAGACCAGTAGGCCTCTGTTTAACCTGCAGCCCTAGAAAGAATGTGAGTTCTCCCATTGAACTCATTTGAAACTTTTTGTGCATTAGGGACTCAAATTCTTTGCACAAACAATCATTTGTTGAGCCAAAGATGATGTCATCAACATAGATTTGGACAAGTAGAATCTCAGCTTTGATGGACTTAGTGAAAAGTGTTTTGTCCAGAGTGCCTCTCTGGAATCCATTCTGTAAAAGATAGGATGACAGAGTGTCATACCATGCTCTTGGGGCTTGATGGAGACCATAGAGAGCCTTGTCTAGCTTGTAGACTTTGTCTGGATACTTGTAGTCTTCAAAACCAGGAGGTTGACACACATATACCTCCTCTTCAATTGTCCCATACAGAAAATCAGACTTGACATCCATTTGATACACTTTAAATCCTTTGAAGCTTGCATATGCCAAGAAGAGTCTGATGGCTTCAATCCTTGCTACTGGGGCAAATACATCATCATAGTCTATACCTTCTTCTTGAGTGTATCCTTGGGCTACTAGCCTTTCTTTATTCTTGATGACTATTCCTCTCTCATCTTTCTTGTTTCTGAACACCCATCTTGTACCAATTGCTCTCTTGCCTTTAGGAAGATCCACCAGAGTCCATACATCCTGAATCTTGAACTGTAGAAGCTCTTCTTGCATTGCCTCAATCCAAGATGAATCTTTTAATGCTTCTGATGCCTTTTTAGGTTCCAGTTGAGACATGAAACAGGCATGTTCAAAAGCAGCTAGACTGAATTCAGGAACTGCTAGTTCAGCAGCAGCAGTCTCATTGTGAACCATCTTTCTTGTTTGGACAGGAGTGCTTGGATCACCCAGTATTTGATTAAGAGGGTGATACTTGTGAATTCTTAGTGTGGGCTCTCTCTCTGTTTGAAAAGAAGTTCCAAGATTTGTATCATCTCCATCAAGACCAGTGAATGGTTCAGGTTCTGAAACAGCTTGACTTGAATCTGGGACTGTTTCCTGTTGTGTTGGAGCTGTTCTTTCAGAACTTGGGAGTGGCACTTCAGTGTCTGGATTTGTATCATTCAGGACCCCTGGAGGATCATAAGACAGAAGTGGTAGAGTGGTGTAATCATCCCAACTTGGTGAATCTGCAGCAGTCTGAAACTTTGTGCCAACAGCTTGAGAAATTGTATTGGCAGCATGAGAATTTGGGATGGCAGCTTCAATCCTGTATGCATCAGCTTCTGCAGTACACTCAACAAAGCTCAGAGAATTTGTTAGTGAATCTAAATCAAACAACCAATCAGGACCAGTGCCTTTTATATTAGCAGTATTTTCATTAAATTCAACATTGGCACTTTCTTCAATTGTTTTAGACACACTGTTGTATACTCTATAGGCTTTGCTTTGACTTGAGTATCCTACAAAGAATCCTTCTTCAGCCTTACTTTCAAACTTTCCTAAGTGAGTCTTAGTGTGAAGGATAGTACATGGGCATCCAAAAGGCTTGAAGAAAGCTATTAGGGGACTTCTGTTATGGAATAACTCATAGGGAGTTTTCCCTTGTGATTGGACAACCTGAACCCTATTCAGAACATAACAGGCTGTATTAACAGCTTCTGCCCAGAAAGTCATTGGCAGATTTGAATCAGCTAGCATTGTTCTAGCAGCCTCAATTAATGTTCTGTTCTTTCTTTCAGCTACACCATTTTGCTGTGGTGTTCTTGGTGCACTATATTGTCTAGCAATACCTTTTGACTCACAGAAACTGTTTAGAATGTGATTTTTAAATTCAGTTCCATTGTCTGATCTTATCACCTTAACCTGGCTCTGATACCACTTGTCAGGATCTAAAACTGAATAACCAAGATTAACTGATTTGAAATTTATCAGAGTATAAATCAATAATCTTGCTTTGAATCAAAGTTTAATTAAGAAGTTTGCGGAATAACACTTAATTATTTTAACAAAAACTTTTAGAATCAATTAAGCATAAAACATAAGAAGTAATCAAGACTGTTTGTATTGCTGAATTCAATGATTACAATCACCTCTAATCTGTTTGATTAGACGAAGAACACAAACTATTCTTAGGGTTTTACAACCTTAGAGGCTTATGAAAACTTAACCAACAAAGCAATTACAGACTCAAAATATGCAGAAAACTTCTATATAATAGAAAACCTATTCTGTCTATTTATATTGCTTTTTGGACTTGTTTCCTTGAAGGACTATGACTTCTCTGATAGTAGATATGTTGGAATCTTCGTGTAGATATCTTTCCTGAAAATCAGCACTTTCTGTTTATGAAACTGTTGAGCAGCTTGAATCTCTTGACAGCATGAACTGAGCAGCTCGAGTTGATTTGCTCTGGTAGCTTGAACTTTTACACTGGCAGCTCGAGTTTCTTCAACTAGCAGCATGAACTTTGGATTTACATTTAAAATCTACTAACAGTTTGAGAAGTCTAACTAACAGTTTGAACATACTTAAACTATTTCCCAACATTACCTGCAGTTTCTAACATATTTGTTATTCTTACAGGTATCAAATGGCTTCTCAGACCCCCACCCAGGATTCTTCAAATTCCCAATCCTATTCAAATCATACTATTGCATCCAAACCAGTCAGGCCAGCATCAATTGTTCGTCCTAAACCTACGTCTCATGTACCTGAGACTCACCTTGTAAAACCCAAACACTTTCTCCTACTTTCCGACAACAATCACTGGCTAGATTCTTCAGTCATCAAAGTTAGCCATCCTGTGGTTGTTGGGATTTTTAAAGGTCATCATCTAGGCTACCTATTGCAATACAAACCTTCCATGCCTCTAATTTACCTCCATCAGTTCTGGCATACCATCAAATTTGTTCCTGATGTGGGTGACCATCATTTCAAAGTAACCATCAACCAATTCAAAACCAAAATCACCCGAGCCAGACTCCGACACAACTTGTTTTTGCCCAGAAAGATAGACAAGAATAACTTTCCCGATCTTATTGATTTTGAGGAATTTGTTTCTAAAGACCAAATGTGTAGGGACTTCATAAGTATTGGCTACACAAAGCCCCTCTATACGATATCTTTATTCCACCGCAATGGACTTAACGGAGAATGGTATACACTATTTTGTATCTTGAATAGATGTATGACCTCCAAACATACTGGAGTGGATAAAGGCAGCATACATGCACTCCGCATTTTCCATGGAGTTGCATTTAACAAACACTATGACTATGCGTTATGCATATGGGAGGACTTAAAGGAGGTGGTACTTGTAAAGACTACCAAAAGATCTAGTAGGAGGTTTGTACCTCTTCAATGGTTTATTCAAATTCTTATTTGAGGGATATTGCGAGCAAAGGACAAAATTCCCAAGAAGGGCCAACTCACAAAGATGCCCTGATCATGTAATAATGAGCTTGTAAAGCAATCAGGAAGATCCAAATGCAAATATTATGCCAATCTCTGAATCTATCTTGAGGTATGATGATCCTACTACTAAGAGTGTGATTGTACTGTATAGATCATGCTCTAGTAGAGCCTCAAGAACCGAGGCATCCTACCCAAGGAGCCACCCCGAGTGTGGTTCAGCAACATGGGGTTGCTGAACAGGGTCAATTAGTGTTGAGGGAAAATATCGAGAGGGGTGGTGAGGGTGTTGAAAGAGAAGATTCTGAAAGAACCCTATCAGATTTTAGAGGAGATGAGGGTGGTGATGGTGATGACGGTGATGATGATGACGCTGGTAATGATGATGAACCATATCGTCTTGTGAGAAGGAGAGTGTGTAACACCATAACTCTAATTAACAATAATAACAGAATTTTTCAATATTTCTAACGAAAATTCGGCATGACCTAATCCAACCTGTAATTCCGGATTCAAAAATAACTACAAAATACATTTCTAATTGATCAAATTCCAAATACAATTTCCCAAAACAATTCTGAGTTTTTATGCGCTTAAAACGCCCATGGATCTAATTCAATACAATAATATGACCTTGATTATATCCAACCAAAACACAAGGTTTAAAACCACCTATTACATCATTCGATGACCACAAGATCATCTCAATCAATGGAATTGAGTACGTCAACCTTTATCAAGCTTAAATAGTCATAAGACAAGATGAATCATAATATAAGGGTGATCTACCCATTCCCAAAATAGAATGCATGTACATGTACCAAAAAGGGCTATCCTGCTCGAAACTCCTACTTCAAGATTTACTAGTGTATGTCTTTTCCTTCCCTTTGCCTTCTATACGTGAAAGGTGTAAATCAACGAAAAGGTTAAGCAATAATGCTTAGTGAGTGACTAGATCAATAGTGTACCACAGTCAATATCTAATTAATAAATGAACCTGCAAGGCATGAACAATCATATTAAACATCATTATATAAGAGATATCAAAGGAGACGAGACACATCAAGAGGGAGACTCTTGATAGTGTCACGACAACACTACACACTATGAGTACATCCAGGGAGTGTGTAGCACCAAAAATCATCGGGGCCCGCAGTACCCGGCATCGTACTCCCGCCAACAATGATGTACGACATCATACTCCGAGATTATCGGTAGTATGGCTATAATGTACATTACATACAGTAATGTACTATATCATAAGCAATGTAATAAACATGTACATGTTAAGGTTAACCATAATAATTAATTAAGGCAAAAGAACAAGTATGAACATTATAGATGCATAATCATCAGAAATGAGCAAGTATCATCATGTATGTAGTACACATATATCACTAGTATTCACAATCAATGCATAAAGGATCCCATCATTAATAAGCCAACTCAATATATATAGGAATAGAGTTAGCACAAGTCTCGCCACAAGCTCCAAGAGTCGTCGCAATTAGCTACAATACACCTAGACACAACACATGATCACCGAACATGTTAAAAGCCAAGAACAACTCTTAAACTAAGATTACATCTACTTTAATGAACTCATAAATATGGTTCAAAGTTCATTATTAGAAGTTAGAATATCCCTTAAGCATTGTTTAAGTCTAAAGTGATCAATTTTCATGTTTTAATATGTGATTGGTGATTCTAAGGCCTAAGCAACACATCTCAACTCTTAAGTTACATATTTATACAATTTTGGTTCCTTCAAGAAAGTTTCATACATCATTTGAAAGACTTATAAGTTCCCTAATCCTATTTTGACTTTACAATACTCTAAACCCTTAATTTAGAAGTGCAAAACACGTATAAGACCCAAACTGAACCAACCGAAGCTCAAAATTAATTTTGCAAATCAGTGGGTTGGTCACGCCGTGAAAATTTTGCAAATCAGTGGGTTAGTCACGCCATGACTAGGGGAGGGTTACGGCATGACCATCTGTCCCCAGGCCTGGTCTGCTTGTTTTTCTTGACTGCACATCACAAATCTTGCCCAAAACTCCATTTTGCAACTTGTTCAACTTAAACCCTTTTGCATAGACTTCAAATACACATTATAAACACTTTTTAAATCCATTTTAACATCAATGAATCCTTCATTTGATTCCTACAAAGTCTAGGTTTAATCACCATTAACCCAGTTGGGTTCATACAAGATTCATTATCAACATCACAATGGAATCCTTCCATACACTTACAAGAGTTGTAAATGACACTTATATACTTGAATGATTCATATTTAATGTTCAAGTTTACTCTTTTCTTGGGTTTGTGAAAAACCTAGTTCTTCCATTGATGAATAATTTAAGATGATGAAGATAAGATACTCATGAAGAAGATGAAGTAATGGTTACTTACCACAATGGTTCTCTTTTGACTTTAATGATTCAACTTGTGATGAAGCTCTCCTTATGTGCAGAAGAAATGGTTCCAAAATCGTGGGAGAGAAAGAAGAGGGAGGCTTAAATCAAGTGGTGATGAAGTCTCTAGACTAATCACGTATTTTCTAAAAAAAATCTGATTTTTACTTTTGAAATTTGCAATTTAGTCCTCAGATTTCTTTATCTCATTTAATTAGGCCACTGGAGTTTGATTTATACTAATTTATACCTATTTAGTCACAATTCCTATTCTAAATGATTGATGGCATTGAATCGTATGGTACAAGTCTTTAAAGCATGCATATTAATTGCATTTCAATCCCTTGATATTCATTTGGTAAACTAATAATTATTTAAATACTTAGAAAATTTCGATAATATAAAAGGGTACCTAATATGACGGATGTTACAATTCCTCCCCCGTTGAAAAGATTCCGACCACGGAATCACTTCGAGGTAAACAGCTCCGGATATTTAGCCATCATTTCGGTCTTTGTCTCCTATGTAAGATATGCACCACGGTGATGCTTCCATTTGACAAGAACCATCTCAATATCTTTATTTCGGAGCTTCTTAACTTTCTCACCTTGAACTGACTCGGGCTCTTCCACATATCTCAGCTTATTGTCAATTTGGACATCAGTCATTGGCACGCCGAATCTGGTTCACAAGGCATTTTCGTAGATAACCAACGTGAAATACATTATGAATCCCCGCTAACTCTTTAGGCAACTCCAAACGGTAGGCTTGTGATCTGATTCTTTCAAGGATCATGAAAGGTCCAATGTATCGAGGTTTCAGTTTTCCCCGCCTTCCAAAACGAAGTACTCTTTTCCACTGGGAAACTTTCAACATCACATAATCATCAACTTTAAAGTCAACTAGCCTATGCTTCTTATCTGAATAAACTTTCTGCCAATCTTGAGCTGCTTTGAGTCGGTCTCGGATTAACTTGATCTTATCGTGGGTTAACTGAAGAATCTCAGGTCCGGACAATGGCTTCTCTCCTGCTTCTTGCCAACAAGTCGGAGTCAAACACTTCCGACCATACAAGGCTTCAAACGGAGGCATCCCAATAGATGAATGGTAACTATTATTGTAAGTAAATTCAACCAACGGTAGGTGAGTATCCCAACAACCTCTAAAATCAATAATACATGCCCGCAATAGATCTTCAAGGGTCTAAATGGTGTGCTCGCTTTGGCCATCGGTTTGCGGGTGATACGCCGTACTCATTTTAATTCGAGTACCCAAAGCTTGCTGAAAACTATCCTAAAAACGAGAAGTAAAACGAGAATCACGATCCGATACAATTGACTTAGGAATGTCGTGGCGTGAAACGATCTCATTGATGTAGATTTGAGCTAACCGCTCTAGAGAATAAGTCTCTCGAATGGGAATGAAGTGAGCTGTCTTTGTGAGGCGATCGACTATTACCCAGATACTGTCATGCTGGCGCAAAGTCTTTGGCAACTTAGTAACAAAATCCATAGTAATATGATACCATATCCATTCCGGAACCGGAAGTGGCTGCATACTACCATTGGGCTTTTGGTGCTCAGCTTTGACTTGCAGACATACCAGACATTTCTCCACATAACTTTCGACATCACGCTTCAATCCTGGCCACCAATACTCCGGTTTCAAGTCTCGGTACATTTTGGTACTACCGGGATGATATGAGTATCTGGAATTGTGCGCTTCTTGTAACAAAATCTCACGAAGCCCGCCTAACTTCGAAATCCAAATTCGCTCTTTATAAGTCTTCAACCCAAGAGAGTTATCGGCTAATAAAGACACTTGTCCTACAAGACGCTCGGCTTTGAGATTTTCACCTTGTAGTGCTTTACCTTGCCATCTCTGTATGTCATTAATGATCGACGGTCTGACCAACACATAATTGAGCACATAGTGAAGATCTTCTTTTCGATCACTTTACATCTTTCGACTAAGGGCATCGGCCACTACATTGGCTTTACCTGGGTGGTAAAGGATTTCACAGTCAAAATCCTTAATCAACTCCATTGCTCGCTGCTGTCTCATATTTAGATTCGGTTGATCAAATATATACTTTAAACTTTTGTGGTCTGTATATATTTGACAACGAGTGCCATACAAATAATGGTGCCACCACTTAAAGCAAAACCACAGCAGCCAACTCCAGGTCAAGTAATGAGTGAGTGTGTGCTACCTACCCCAGACAGCCGGGAAGCCACATACACTGTTAACTCTGCTTTGAGAGTTTGTTTTAACAATAGATATTAGTTGTTAGTGATTAGCACCATTTTAGACACCTTGAGGATGAGAACCAAACCCCACACCTCCACCTAAGGAGAAACGCCCTTGGAAAAGCTCGAACTCGAGACCACAACAAAGGAGAACCCCTCCCACCTTTGGTGGTGGCCACTTGATGTATGTCACTAGTGATTGCACACCCCACTAGTGATCGCACAACCCCTTGCCACTCATTCATTTCTCAACAAGAGGATGTTTCATTTTGCCACAGGGATTATACACATATACTTTCCGGGGATCATTTGGATCATGTGGATATTGAAATAATTACACAACTGCTCCAATATACAATTTTCGATTCTACACATGTGATAGAGCCGATATATACATATTCCAGGACACCAGAGTCGATTTCATGTGTTGGAACAAGTCCCTGTTGGAATACCCATAGTGTCGGTTGCATCTGTTGCACCTTCATCGGGATTGGGTAGAAGTCCTACCAGAGCTACAATTTTTCCAACTCTGAGTGTAGGCCACACAGAGGTTTGTTTTTACAAGTTCCACTATTGTAACAACTGGTAATCTTCGTGATCCAAGTGTTATTAGAGACTGAATGAGGCTATTTAAGGAGTCAATCAGAATGTGAATAATTAGTTTGAGATTTTGATGGAACAAATGTTAAGTATGCAACGATTGTTGAAAGGCAAATCCACTGCTACTGAGCCTGAAACATGAAAAATTTGATTCTAATGCTGAATTAAGGAGTTACTATGAAGACCAATTTGCCAACATGAATGAAAGGATGTCGAGTTTGGAAGCTACATTGGTTAATGCTTTAGGTGCTTTATCAGAAAGATTTTCAAAGCTCGAAGAAACTTGCAAATCTCAAGCCTCTAGTTCGATACGTAAACATGATGATCATGACTCCGATGATGATCACCATGAGGGGGAAGAGGAGGAGGCTTGATGATTCAGATAAGCAGATTGTAGTGTATGAAGCTAAACAGACTGATGAAAATATTTCTGAAACTGGTGGAGCTACAATTGACGTTCCAGTTGCTACTCAACGAGTCCTAGGATTGATTCTTTATGAAGAGGTTCCAGAGTATGCAAACTGATTTTGAATTCAATTTTAAAGAATATGGTGAATGTGATAAAGAAGATGAGACTTTCCTGATAAAAAGAGTTGAGGCAGAGATAAATGTATATGAAGCTGAGTTTGAAAATTTTGAATTTGCTGAATCTTCTATGATAGCTGAAAAAATTGTTGAAGAAGAGGAGTTAATTATGGAGATTCTTAAAAATAACGTACTAGAAACTGAACAAAGACCAATGGTTGAAAAACCTGCGGTTGCTAAGATGATGATACGTTGTCTCGGTTGTTCGGGCTTTAGTACAAACCTGAAACGAGAAAGTTGATGAAAATTGTGACGAGATATGATGTCACCAGTAAGAAGTATGTGAGAAGTTCCATTGATCTTCATGGGTGAGACAGAATCTGTTCCAAAACTTAAAATATCATATGAAGAGTTATTGGAAAATTTTCTGGATGAGTTTGTGTTAGCTGATGAGTCTGAAAGAGAGCAGAGTTTGCGGATAGTAGTACAAGGAAAGTTGAGGAAGGAAATTGATTATATGTTGAGTTTGTTGGATAAGGAGGAGTTGAATAAAATGATGAATACAGATAAGAAGTTCAAACTTACAAAACATCAGAATGAAGAATACATCAAGAAAATGAATAGATTACCATTTTTGGAGGATTTGTTGCAAAGGAAAACTTTTTGTAAGAAGCTAGCTCCATTAACATTTTTGTGGTTGTTTAAAGTGATTGAGCCTAATATGCTACATCTTGTGAATTATGCAATCTTCCTACACAATAAGGCTCAACCAATTGAGAAAGTACGAGTATGGGAGAGAAGAGTGGATTTGAAGAGAATTGATAAGGACAGATTTGGTAATATCTTCAATCCGGTTTTTACTGTTCTCATAACTTATCAAAAATCTACAAGTTCAATGAAGCAGACTTCCTCCATGTGTTCATCAAAGATAGGGATGAGCATTTGGACCAAAAAAACTGGCCCGGACAAAAAAACCCAAACCGGCCAGGACCAAACCGTTATTAATGAAATTGGTCTGGTTTTGGTTACTTTAAAATCACTATTTTCGGTTTTCGATTTTTCGGGTTCGGTCCACCGGTTTTCGTTTTTTAACCTGGTACAAACCGGAATTTAAACTTTATGTCATCAATTTTAAAGTTTATGTTATATTGTTATTTTTTGTAGTTCATAAAGAAACAAAATATCAAAATATTATTTCTAAATCATATAAAAAATATATGTAATGGCTATTGAGCTTTTTCGTAAATATATAATCATGTAAAAGTCTTTTTAACGATTTAAATATATTTTTTGTTATAATACTATAGAGATAAAATATAGAGAACTTAATATAAGTAAGGTATGCTTGATTTTTTTATTTTGTCCAAAGAAAATATGACAAACTTGATGATTTCACAAAGAGAAAGAGTTGAAGAAGAAAGATAAACAAAATATTAAAACATCTATAAAACTTGTACCGGTTCCAACCAGTCCGAGAACCGAAAAACCGGACCAAAAACCAAACTGGATCGCACCCGTATTACAAACATTGGGTCGGTTTTCTTATTTTCCTAATTTTGGTTTTTTTCGGTCCGAGCAGGTTTGGTCCAAATGTTCATCCCTAATTAAAGACATTGGAGATTTGTTTGATGAATTGTGTAGAAATAGAAGAGAACTACAGATTTGCGCTTGAGGACGTCTTCCATTTCATGCACACTAATATGGTTTTGATGTCAACTCAAGATATTCAAATTGGAGTGGAAAGAGGTATGAGAAGAATAAATATGACGGCGCCTAGAAGAGATGTAAAGGATATTGACAAGTATAGAGAATATCAAGTCATCATGGATGATGTGCCTTGTGTCATCTACAAAAACAAAGATCATTTAAAGAAGGCGATGTGAATCACTGAGCTAAACAAGTATTCTAGATGGAACCCTAAGAATGATAATGATGTCATCGAAGGGGATTCTTGATGAAGACAAGATGAAAAGGACAAAGAATGCTATTTCGAAGACGGAAAGACTGATGACTGTCGATTTTGTGTCAGAGATTGAATTACGTTCGTGCAGTTATCGGGTTATAAGAAGATTTGAGAAGAAGCTGGGATATAGAGAAGGATAATAGGCTTCAAATCCATATAAGGGGGAGAATGTCGGGAATATATTTTTAGTTTATGGATTTAAAGTTTAGGGGATAAATATGTAATTTTATAATAGTTGTTGTTTGGTATAAATAGGAGGTTTCAATGTAACAGTACGTACGAAGTTCATTGTATTCCGTATTGTGATATCCAGAACCTGTCAATACAATTATTCAGTTATTTGGGTAATTCTTGTTTTGTCTCTTAGATCTTGATTTCATATTGGTTTTGATATTATCACATAATCACAACTTTAAGAAACATCTAATTTAATATAGACTCAAACTAAACAAATCTATGTTTACAACTCAAGAAACAATCTGACCAGGTTTGGGATAACTTGATCAGGTTGGAAGACTCTTTCCTAACAATGACACTTAGAATTGTTTTTCTTGCAAGTCACTCAAAATTATAGTGGAAGTACTTCAATAACTATATTTAAGTGTCATTCAAATTCTTCTGAGCTTTGGAAGCCTTTTTATGGGTAAGAAGATCTTCCATTTTGTCAAAAAGATGACATAATGTCACTAAACGACAAAAACATTTTTCTACAGAAGCACACAGATACGCATAACACTTTTGTCTTTTAATCATTGGTTCCTTCCTTTGCCTTCTGACAGAGCACTTTATAGAGTTGATATAAGTGATTATGACATATAAGTAATGTTACTTATACCATGTTTAATGTCCTTCGCCTCTTTCAAATATTAGAAGAGTCATGTTACACTCTTCCAACATGCTTTTTGTCTTCTTTTTCCAAGACAAAGTTGTGTAATAATTGGATCACCTTTGAAACCTGGAATGCATCTTGTTCCACATAGAGTAGACCAGTTTGGTAGACGTTTGAAACATATTCAAATGGACATTTTTAAGTGCAGGCTTAGTTTACAAACGCTAAGCTAGGTTTGAGCACTTCTTTCTAGCTTAATTAACAAACAACCATGCTTGAGTTTGTTTATCCTGGTCAACAGATTACCAGGTTTGGCACATAGCCATAATGCAACTTATGCATTTGTGATCAAGTGCACTGATATTGTCTTATTTATTCATATATTTATGCAACAATATCATTCTTTTTTTGTGCTTAAACATATAGGTTTTGATGCTAAGAGTTCATTTTCTTGTCATTTTTATTTGCAGGTTTAATTGGGTACAATACAACAAAATAAGATGATTATGTGGGCTTAAAGTGAAAAATATGAGAGCATGCAAGCAGGTCCAAAGATAGTCCAATATTTGAGCCTCTCCAAGTCCAGTACGCAACAGGCCCAAAATCCATATTAATTTAGGGTTTAGTTTTGTTTTTATTTTAAAAATAAAACAGGAGCCGCGGATGAAAAGAAAGGAGATTATTGAAATTTGAAGTTTTACTTTTCTTTGGTTGGGTTGGCGGCGCAAGAAGAAAAAGAAACAACATTCATATGTTTCTTTTGGGTTTTGGTGCAGAGGAGAAGAAAAACAAGAACACCATTATTATTATTACTATTTTATTTTTTATTTTTTTTGGTGCGGCGCAGGAGAGGAAATCAACAATATACAATTTGAATTCTCTCTTTTTCATTTGTAAGTGGTTGGTGCTAGACTAGGTAACATCATCAACAAGTTATTTTTAATTTATTTATTTTTTCTTCTTTTCTTTTAATTTCTTCGTGGTTGTTGCGCAGTAAAAAGCAGTAAGAATCATTGCTTGAGAATTTTCTATAATTATGTTTAGTTTTCTCGTTATTTTATTATTGTTAGTTATTAATTTAATTATGGGCTAAGTTTATTGTATTTGTCATTGATGAACGAACCCTAGATTTAGGTTTAGTTTTTATTATTGATTGAGTTTTGTTTATGCCTAGTCGTGAACCTTGAATTATTTATTTTAATAATTATTGAGTAGTTTACTATTACATTGTGTCATGTTCTGAAATTATGACTTGCATGTGTAATTAGTTTTATCCTATCGTTTGCTTGTTCTGAAATTATGACGGTTGCATGCGGTTAGGGTAATCAATTATTCTGAAATTATGATAGTTGAAACTACTTCTCTAATAACCCAGATAAAAGTTTGAGTTCAATTCACCAATAACGAAAGTTAGCGTGTTTTGAATAGATTAGGTTATAATCGAATACATTTGAATAGATTAGGTTAGCTCGAAATTTCTTAAAAACTCTATCAATCGATTGCACTTTTAAACGAACCAAATCTAGGGGGAGTGATTCAATGATAAATACATTTTAGTTATTTGATTCTATTCTCATAGTTAGTTATGTCATAGTCGTTTTAAATTTTCGTTAGTTACTATTAATTGTCATTTTAGTTTGAGTAATTTTGTTTACTTTGCCGTGTCAACGGTATCCAAAAATCTAAAAAACAAAACCCCCTTTTTACTCGTTTGCATTTTATTCATTTTATTTTTGCTTTTATAAGTTTAGTTGGTATAAATTGCATTTTCCGTTCCCTGTGGAGACGATCCTGGTCTTACCAGTTTATTGCTATACGATCGGGTATACTTGCCCCAGAGTTTATCGGTCGATTTGGTCAGATTAGAGTTTATAAATTTAAGACTGATATTTCCGTATCAAGTTTTTTGGCGCCGTTGCCGGGGAACGGTTTCCAATTTTACTACTTAGAATTCTTCTAGCATTTTCTTTTTATTCGTAATTTTAATTTTAATTTTAATTTTTTTAGTTTAGTTTTTAGTTTTATTTTACTCATTAAGTTTATTTTATTTTCTTTGTAGGTTATTTAGTTTTCTTAGATTTATTTTATATTATTTTATTTAGTTAGTTTTATAATTCTACTTTTTCTTAGTTTAGTTAGTGCATGACCCGTAGATCACCGTCTCAACTCTTAGAACCGTTTCAAGAGCCTGAACGAGAATTCCACCATCGACTACGACTTCGTCAACCACCAACAATCACGGAAGATCCTCAGTTGGAGTCTGAATCTGAGGAGGAACCAATGGCTAATGAAGATGATACCCCGATGTGGACAGCCCGCGAGACTGCACCACCAGCTCCACACTCTGCTATCTGAGTCCCTGTTGCTGCTGCTAATGAAGAAAGATTCGAAATCAAAGGGCAGTTCGTCAGCATGGCTCGAGAACTGAATTTTGATGGGAGGTTAAAGCATGATCCTAACCGACACATTCAGTCATTCCTCTCCATCTATGACTTATTCAGAGCTAATTCCGATGCCGCGAGACTTAGAGTTTTCCCGTTCACCCTGATTGGGGAAGCTCAAGAGTGGTTTGAATCTTTAGAGCCAGACTCTATCACGACCTGGGCAGACATGAACAACTTGTTCATTAACCATTTTTTCCCTCCGGCTAAGGAAGAAAGAATGATAGCTGAGATTTCAAACTTTTCCTAAAAAGTTGGGGAATCTTTTGTTGATTCATGGACACGATTCAAGAAGATGTTACGCGAATGTCCAAATCACGAGCTTAATAAGAGAAAGCAGGTCGAGACTTTCTACAGAGGTATGGATGAAGAGATTAAGGAGCGGATCGACTCAGCATGTGGCGGTATCTTTCAATATAAGACTCCAAGGGAAGCCTTTAAGCTTTTAGAAGACATATCTTTAGTTAAGCAGGGATGGAGTGTCGAGAAGAAATCGGGCAGAAAGACGATAGCTGCAATAGAGGATGACGGGGGTAGTGATACTGTAGCATCGCTTGCTAACAGTCAAAAGTCATTGGAGCGTAAAGTTGATAAGCTGATCCAAAGTATTCACGCTATGCAGGTAGGGTGTGAGACTTGTGGAGGATCTCACCTGACGAAAGACTGCGAGGATCGGCCGATGATCCAGACACAGAGCGTTAACTTCATGAACCAGAGGCCGAGAAATAACTACCAGGGGAATAATTCAAATTACCAGGGAAATAACTACCAGGGGAATAATTCAAATTACCAGGGAAACAACCGAGGAAATTTTTAAAGACAGAACCCACCGGGGTTCTATCGGTTTAACCAGGGAAACACCAACCCGAATCCTCAGCCACCAGTACAGATCACTCAGCCAGCAGCTGGAACAAGCAGCAACATAGAAGATATATTAAAGAGTTTCATGCTGACTATGCAACAGAATCAAGCTAATAACGAGCAAGTTCAAAGGAATCAGCAAGCGTCGATCCAGAATATTTAGCGTGACTTAGGTAGATTAACTGAGGTTGTATCAGGACGTCAAAGTGGGTCACTACCAAGCAATACCCAAAAGAACCCCAATGTGAATCAGAATCACAATGAGCATGTTAACGCGATTACTACTCGCTCAGGTAAGGTAGTCGGAGTTATGGATACATCACATTCTGACAACTCTGTTATTGTGCAGGATTGGACTTCAGATGACGAGGATAACACGAAGAAACCTAGCCAAACGGAAACACCTACAGCTGATTCAGTGGAGAAGGAGACGCCACCACCGGTCGCTAAGCCATCAAAGCCAAAGCAAGCGCCTCTCAAGGATTACCAGCCAAAATTTCCTTATCCAAATCGTCTACGGAGAGAGCGCATGCAGAGCAGTATGGTAAGTTTGTTGACTTATTGAAGCAAATTAGGATTAACGTGCCTCTTGTTGATGTCATTGCAGGTATGCCTAACTATGGGAAGATTCTGAAGGATCTAGTGTCGAATAGGAAGAAGTTGGAGGAAGCGACCATATTGCCACTCGGTGAGCAGTGTTCAGCCATTCTACAGACGAAGGACATGCCTCCTAAGCTTGGAGATCTAGGGAGTTTCATTATCCCTTGCTTTCTTGGTTCTGATACTGTATGTAATGCATTAGCTGATCTAGGTGCTAGCATTAATCTCATGCCTCTCACTTTATACTCTAAGCTAGACCTAGGTGAACTTAAGCAGACCAGGATGTGCCTTCAGCTTGCAGACCGTAGCTTTAAGTATCCTTTGGGCATAGCGGAGAATGTCCCAGTTAAGGTAGATAGGTTTGTCTTTCCTGCTGACTTTGTTATCCTAGAAATGAAAGAAGATAGCCAGATTCCACTCATTTTAGAATGACCATTCCTTAACACTGCTGACGCCATAGTTCACGTCTCTAAAAGACAACTCAATCTAGGCATTGCTGATGACAGAGTCACATTCTCCATAGATAAGGCAATGACACACGCACACACGACAGATGATTTATGTTTCTCTATTGATGTTATAGATGATTGCCTGGATTCTGAGCTGGATCAGCTTTTGACCTTGATGAGTAATGAGGCATACACGATTGTTCATGATGTGGTAATGCGAAATCTCGAAGATCTCCTATGTGCAGACGCTGTTGACGCCCAAGAGACCGATGGAGAAGTCGAGCCACTCGCATTTAACGAGAAGATTCATATTAAGACATCTCTCAAAGAGCCACCTACTCTTGAGCTTAAACCTCTTCCCGATCATCTTGAGTATGCGTTCTTACAGGGAGAGTCTTCTCTCCCTGTCATCATTTCTTCTGCTCTCTCCCCTGATGAGAAAGACAGATTGATTCATCTTCTGAAAGCCCATAAGCGGGCAATCGCCTGGAAGACTGCTGACATTCCAGGGATCACTCCTTCCTACTGCACACATAAGATTCTCATGGAGGATAACTATAAGTCATGTGTGCAGAGACAGAGGCGGCTGAACCCTAATATGACCGAAGTGGTCAAGAAGGAGGTCATCAAACTCCTCGATGTTGGGATTATATACCCTATTTCTGACAGCCCATGGGTCAGCCATGTTCAGGTGGCTCCTAAAAAGGGAGGCACCACTGTTGTTCGAAACGAGAAAGACGAACTCGTCCCTACTCGCGTGGTCACTGGATGGAGGGTATGCATGGATTATCGAAAACTTAATGATGCTACCCGAAAGGACCACTTTCCTCTTCCCTTCATTGACCAGATGTTAGAGAGACTAGCAGGGAATGAGTTCTACTGCTTCCTTGATGGTTTCTCTGGCTACTTTCAGATTCTATTGACCCAAAGGATCAGGAGAAGACCACCTTCACCTGTCCTTTCGGGACCTTTGCTTACAGGCGGATGCCTTTTGGTCTCTGCAACGCTCCTGCCACTTTCCAGCGTTGTATGACAGCCATCTTCCATGACATGCTTGAGGATTGGATGGAGGTTTTCATAGACGACTTTTCAGTATTCGGCAATTCCTTCGATTCATGTCTCTTGAACCTTGAGCGTATCCTGACTAAATGCGAGGAGTCTCACCTTGTGTTGAATTGGGGAAAATGCCACTTTATGGTTCGAGAAAGCATAATTCCCGGCCATAAAATCTCAAGTGTGGGAATGGAGGTTGATAAATCCAAGGTTGACGTGATTTCCAAACTCCCTCCGCCCACGAATGTCAAAGCGGTTCGTAGCTTTTTGGGTCATGCCGGTATCTATAGGCGATTTATCAAAGATTTTTCAAAGATCGCCCGCCCTCTCACCCAACTTCTTGAGAAGGACGTGTCATTCGTATTCTCATCCGAGTGTATGAAGGCACATAATCTTCTGAAGCATCATTTGACACATGCGCCAATCATGATACCACCAGATTGGTCCTCACCATTCGAGCTCATGTGTGATGCTAGCGATTACGCGCTTGGAGCTGTCCTGGGCCAAAGAAAGAATAATCATTTTCAGCCTATCTACTATGCGAGTCGCACTCTGACCGCGGCCCAGGGACATTACACTACCACCGAAAAAGAGCTTCTAGCGGTAGTTTTTGCATTCGACAAGTTTCGTCAGTACTTGGTGCTTTCAAAGACCATAGTCTACACTGACCATTCTGCCCTCAAATATCTGTTCGCTAAGCAAGATGCAAAACCGAGACTGATTCGTTGGATCCTACTCTTACAGGAATTCGACATTGAGATCCTGGACAAAAAGGGGGCAGAAAACCTAGCTGCTGATCATCTCTCTCGACTCGAGAACCCAAATCTCGAGGAGCTTAAGGAGTCCACCATCCATGACACATTCCCTGATGAGTTCTTACAGATGATCGAGTCCCGTGAGGACGATGACCCATGGTTTGCTAGCATAGCAAACTACCTTGCAGAAGGTATCATAGAAAAAGGGTTGACATACCCGCATAAGCAAAAGCTTTTGAGTGATTCTAAGTTCTATCATTGGTATCCACCCTATCTCTTCCGTTTAGGTGCCGACTATGTGATGCGCCGTTGCGTGTCTGGTACTGATGCCAGAAAAATCTTGAATGAATGTCACCAAGGACCGACCGAAGGACACTTTGGTCCAAACTACACTGCGAAAAAGGTCTTAGATTGTGGTTTCTATTGGCCCACTCTCTTCAAAGATGCTCACTCCATGGTCAAGACCTGTGATGTTTGTCAGCGTGCAGGCAATATCTCGAAAAGGGATGAGATGCCCCAACAAGGAATTCAGATTTGCGAGATCTTTGATGTATGGGGCATCGACTTCATGGGTCCTTTCCCAACATCCCGTAACAACAAATACATACTCGTGGCTGTAGATTATCTTTCGAAATGGGCTGAGGCAAAGGCCCTCCCAACCAATGATGCCCGAGTAGTTGTGAATTTTCTTAAAAGCCTATTCTCTCGATTCGGTTGTCCTAAGGCGCTAATTAGTGATCGTGGATCACATTTCTGTAATCAGCAGTTGGAGAAGGTCCTGAAACGCTATGGAGTGAATCACAGGTTCTCGACGCCATATCACCCGCAAACGAGTGGGCAAGTCGAGAACACGAATAGAGGACTTAAACGTATTCTCGAGCGCACTATTGGCTTCAACCCCAAATTATGGCCCGACAAGCTTGAAGATGTGTTGTGGGCATTCTGTACTGCCTACAAAACTCCTACTGGCACGACACCGTTTCGAATGGTTTATGGCAAAGCATGCCATTTCCCTCTTGAAATCGAGCACAAGGCATTTTGGGCCTTGAAAAATGCAAATCTCGATTATCATGAGGCAGGAAAACACTGGTTTCTCCAGTTGAACGAGTTAGACGAGTTGAGGCTCCAAGCCTATGATAACTCGCGATTATATAAGGAGAGATTGAAGGTGTTGCATGATAGTCGTCTAAAGACTGTCAAGGAGTTCAGACCAGGGGACAAAGTTCTATTATTTAAATCTCGTCTGAAACTCACTCCGGGTAAGCTGAAATCGTGTTGGACTGATCCTTATACAGTCATTAAAGCTTCCCAATCTGGTTTCGTTGATCTCCAGTCTGACAGTGGTTCTTTTTGCGTTAACGGTCATCGTTTGAAGTTATACAATGAGGCAGAAGGACCCGAACAAGAGGAGGTCATGGACACCTTCCCCAAATAATTAATTTTAGGGGCGAGTCGAGCTCAGGGTTCGAAAATAAACAAGGCGCTCTCGGGAGGCAGCCCGAATATCTGTTTCTTTAAGTTTTATTTTAGTTATTTTTGTCTTGCATTATCTTACTTACTCGTGTGTTTAGTCTAATGTGTGTTGCTTCTCTTTTTTACAGGTTTTATGCTTTTCTTTTTCATGTGTGCTTTTTCAGTTTTTAATGCTTGCTGCTGTGATTTGACATCTACCGCCGCTGTCTCACGTTATTGCTGCTAGCCCCAAGGGAATATTGTTCCTTTACTCTCCATGTTCTTTCCATATATATGTGCTCTATCTGTGATTGCATTGGGGACAATACAAAATTTTAAGTGTGGGAAGGGGGTTAAATACTTTAACCATTGTTTGTCCTGTTAGTATATCATCTCTATGCACTTAAATTTCTTTTATGTTAGCAAGTTCATACACTTCATTCGCATAGTGATGGTTAAGTAAGTGAGAGTGTGTCTGTGAAAAGCGCTTGTCTTTAACATCATCGGTTAGCTTAGCATTCATGTTGCAGTGTTTGTGGCTTTTTGCTGGTTTTTAACTATTTTCTTGATCACTATGATCTCTAATGGCCTGGAAATTGCAAAAGGTCTTGCTTGTTATGTTAATCCTGATGGGTTTCCTATACACTTGCTAGGTTAAATTAAAACTTTGCGGAAAATTAAATAACCTAACTATGCAAGAATATAAAACCTTAAGGATCTAACCAAACAAGCTAAGCAACTAATTATTAAAATAAAGAGATGAATAAGAAAAACTAACCTTAAGAAAATTCGCAATTTTCTACACGAAGAACGATTTCACGAACAGCCTTTGAATCGAGCAACAAGCGTCTAAAGCAAGATCGCCTCTAGTTGTTCACACCCAATGAACAAAAGAAAAGATAATTATAACTTTTCTAAGCTCAGATCTCAGAGTCCCAAAAACTGGTATCCCTTGTGATCGTTAGAGAACTTAGAATTGAATGAGCGAGGAATGAAGCAGGCAGGGGCTGCCTATTTATAGGTTTTAGAAACCTACAAATTTTTGATCCCAAATCCATGTGGGATGGATTGGTGGCCGGCCCCCCCTATTAGGGTTTAGGGGGTGCCCTGTTGACTATCAACTAATTGCAGTTTAGCCCCTGTACTTCCTCAATTAATTCTATTAGCTTCCGGTTAATTTATTAACTATTAATAAATTAACAAACTAACCCATTAATCAAATATAATCAATTATTTAGTTTCTAATTAATTTATTAAACATAATAAATTAACAAACTAATTAACATTATATATTTAAGTTAATCATCTTCTCTTTACAATTCATTGCATGCACCCAAAAAGGATCCAGCCTGATAACAATATGTTTACAAATAATTGTGACTTGGACACTAATTCCAACAGTCTCCCACTTGGACAAGTTGGCAACTATTTGTCTAAACACATTCTATTACCAGCCTTCCTAGCTACTCGATACAGCTGCCGAACTCTGAATCATATCAGAGCTAATCCTTTAGATAAGGGATCAACTATTCCTTCGTTCTCTGATATCATATGAAACTAAGACATGGATTATAATCAATCTTTGGTTTCAAAATTATGTTTCTGATTTCCGATTAATATGACTATATGAGACTTATTAATTGAACACTTCAATTTGTCTCGGTCGGGCCCGACACTCTAGAGTCAACGTTTAATCATCAGAGGGCCCATAGATATCGCTTTTCCATATAGGCAAAAGGAACGAATAAACTTCGCATACACAGCGCTAGCTAACTAACATCGTAACTAGATACATCCGTTATAACTGGCAGTTACGCACAGCGTTTGAATGCACTAAGGTATGACGGACTAGAAAACCGCAACTTCAATGTATCTCCGTCTGAAGAATAAAGGATATTATCATCTTGGAAATAATTATGATTTGATCCATGAAGTAACTTCCAAGTGCGAGTGCCCTATACTTAAATCTCCATTAAGTACCCATGAATGTTGCAGCAATCTCTATGCTATGTCAAACCCTTGACAGTCTACTAACATTCCATGACAATCTTTATTCAATACTAACTCCCGGTAGTACGAACGACTGAGGTATTTGAATAAAATTAATTACTCTGGGAGTTGGTTCTAAACATGCAAAAGGAAACACAACGATAAATTAATAGAAGATGGCAGCACTTTGCAAATAAATAAATCTCCATTATTTAATCACCAAATCTATTACAATTTCAAATCATTGTTACAATGTTTCAAATTCAAAACTAACTACTAAACTTTACATTATCTCGTAATCCTATGCTAACAGCATGACTACAGTATTTCGGTTGAGAAAGTGGCTTTGTGAACGGATCAGCTGGATTCCCCTCTGATCGCACTCTTTTCACAATCACACGTCCTTCTTCAACCTTGCTACGAACAAAGTGGTACTTCCGATCAATATGCTTGGACTTTCCATGATCTTTGGGTTCTTTAGTCAACGAAACAGCACTTTCGTTGTCGCAGAATATTTCGATGGGGTCTTGAACCGTTGGGACAACTCCAAGATCTCTAATGAAATTCTTCAACCAGATGGCTTCCTTTGAGGCTTATGAGGCCGCAATATATTCTAACTCGCAGGTAGAGTCTGCCACGGTTTCCTGCTTCGAACTCTTCCACGTCACGGCTCCCCCGTTCAATAAGAACACCCAACCAGATTGTGACCGACAGTCATCTCTATCCGTTTGGAAACTCGCATCGCAATAACCGGTTACTTTGAGTTCATCCTGTCCACCGAAACCAAGAACCTGTCTTTAGTATTTCTTAAATACTTCAGAATATTCTTGACCGCCGTCCAATGACCTTCACCAGGGTCCTGCTGATGTCGACTCACCATGCTTAAAGCAAATGAGACATCAGGCCTCGTACATGTCATGGCATACATTATAGATCCTATGGCCAAAACATATGGAACTCGACTCATTCTGTCTCGTTCCTCCTGTGTCTTCGGGCTCATGTCTTTACTAATCTTTATGCCATGAGCAAAGGGAAGGTTCCCCTTCTTAGACTTCTCCATACTGAACCTTTTCAGTATTTTGTCCAAGTACGTATCCTAGTTTAGTCCTATTAGACGTCTCGTTCTATCACTATAAATCTTTATACCCAGAATAAAATCTGCATCTCCTAGATCCTTCATAGCAAAACATCTTCCCAACCAATCTTTTACACTCTGTAATGTTGGGATGTCGTTTCCTATAAGTAATATGTCATCGACATATAATACCAGGAAGACTACAGTGCTCCCACTGACCTTGACATATATGCAGGACTCATCTTCGCTTCTAGAAAATCCAAACTCTGTGATTTTCTCATGAAAGCAAAGATTCCAGCTTCGAGAAGCTTGCTTAAGTCCATAAATGGACTTCTGAAGCTTACACACTTTCTTAGGATACTTGGTGTCTACAAAACCTTCAGGTTGTGTCATAAACACATCCTCTGTCAATTTCCCGTTAAGGAAAGCGGTTTTGACATCCATCTGCCAGATTTCATAGTCATGAAACGCAGCTATGGCCAGAACTATCCTTATGGATTTAATCTTAGCTACCGGTGAAAAGGTTTCCTCATAGTCAATCCCGTAGGTTTGAGTATAGCCCTTTGCCACCAGCCTAGCTTTGTAAGTGTGTACTTTCCCGTTCATATCCGTTTTCTTCTTGAATATCCACTTACAACCCACCGTCTTTAGACCGGGTGTGGGATCAACCAAGTTCCAAACTTGGTTGCCATACATGGATTCAATCTCGCTATCCATAGCTTCCTTCCATTTGGCTGCCTCAGGGCCTGCCATCGCTTTCCGGTAGTTAGCTGGTTCATCTAAGTCGACTAGTGTACTATCACTAATCATATCATCCTGTTCAATATGGAAACCATAGTAGAACTCAGGAGGATTGCTAACTCTACCGGATCTGCGCAAAGGTAAGGATATGTCATTGGGTTCAACAGGCATCTCAGCCTCATGTTGATGGTCAGTGTTTGCAGTTGGTTCTTCATCGGTAGTATCTTGAATCTCATCAAGATCGATCTTACTCCCACTGTCCTCTTTAGATATTATCTCCTTCTCGAGGAACACTCCTCTTCGAGATACAAACACTATGTTTTCATGTGGTTTGTAAAATAGATATCCAAATGACTCTTGTGAGTAACCGACGAATAGACACTTTTCAGATCTTTGACTGAGTTTGTCAGAGGTCTCTAGTCCAACGAAGACTTCACAACCCCATATCTTGATGTGACCAAGGGAAGGACGCTTTCCCTTCCACATCTCGTAAGGTGTCTTTGAAACTTTCTTGGTGGGTACTAGATTTAGAATATGTGCCGCAGTTTCTAATGCATAACCCCAGAAACTTACTGGAAGTGTTGCTCGACTCATCATAGATCGGACCATGTCTAACAAGACCCTGTTTCTCCTCTCCGCAACTCCGTTGAGTTGTGGTGTTCTAGGAGGTGTTAACTGGGAAACTATTCCACAGCTTCTAAGATGATCGAGAAACTCGATACTAAGGTACTCTCCTCCCCTGTCGGAGCGGAGAACCTTTATCTTTCTGCCCAGTTGATTCTCTACTTCACTTTGATATCTTTTGAATGTCTCAAAAGTGTCGGACTTATGTTTAATTAAATAAACATATCCAAATCTACTATAGTCATCTGTAAAGGTGACATAGTACCGATTTTCCCCTTTTGTAGCACATCGGAATGGCCCACATACATCTGTGTGGACCAAATCCAATAGTCCTTCACCTCTTTCACACGTTCCTGTGAATGTTGATTTTGTCATCTTGCCCAGTAAACAGGATTCGCATACATCATCCGATTTTAGGTCGAATGATTCCAACACTCCATCCTTTTGGAGTTGGGCGATGCGTTTCTTGTTAATGTGCCCAAGGCGACAGTGCCACAATTTGGACTTATCAATTTCGTTAGAATCAATATTAAATAATAGGTTGTTATCACACTCAATAGTTTCATATATGCCATTATAAGGACAAGCTTTGAATATAAAAACATCATTCAAATAAACCAAAATACTTCCATTATTATTATCAAAGCAGAAATTGTATCCATCCTTATACAAGGCAAACAAAGAAATGATGTTCCGATTCATATCGGGTGAATAACAGCAATTATTTAAGCTAATCTCTACTCCTGATCTAAGCACGAGCTGGAACCTTCCGACTTTCTTCACAGGCGTGATCTTTCGATTCCCCATGATTAGGTTCAGCTCCCCATGCTTCAAGCTTCTACTTTCCCTTAGTCCCTGCAATACAGAGCAAATGTGAGTACCACATCCTGTATCAAGAACCCATGAATTAGAGATAGAAGTGTTATGGAGTTCGATTATGAACATACCTGAGGTGCTGGCCTTTTCGACTTTGCCGTCTTTAAGGTCCTTCAGATATGATGGGCAGCTTCACTTCCAGTGCCCCTTGCCATTGCAGTAAAAGCATACTGCTTTCTTCGGATCTTTAGTAGGCACAATACCGGACTCTGTTCTCCCTTGAGACCCTTTCTTGGACTTTCCTTTTGGGGCCTTCCAGGATGACTTCCGTTTCTTTGAGGCCTTACCGACAATAAGCACAGGGGCCACAGGGGTCTCATCTTTCTTGATGCCCTGTTCAGCGGTTCGGAGCAGATTATACAGTTCCTTAATTGACGTCTCCTTCTGATTCATGTTCATCTGATAGGAGAGTACGAACTGATTATAGATGGTGGGCAGTCCAGAAAGAATGATATTGGTGGAGAACTCAGAGTCAAACACCATATTGAGAGCCTCCAGCTGGTCGAAGTACCCCTTCATCTCAAGGACGAAAGTGCAGATAGATGTTCCAGGTTTTGGTTTGCAGGCCATGAGGGATCTTACCACATCAAGGCGCTCTTTGCTCGCCTTAGCCTCAAACATCTCTCGCAGCTGCTGATTCATCTCAAAGGCCCATGTATTCTCGAAGGCTTTAGCAAGCTCAGGAACCATGGATGACGCCATGATGACACTTTGTTTGCATCATCGTAATGTTTCTGGTGTGCGTCCATTTCCTCCTGGGTGGGATTCTCATTCAGTGTGGGAATTTGTTCATCGAGAACATACTCCTTGTTCTCGTACCTCAGCGTAAACCTGAGGTTTCTCATCCAGTCCACATAGTTCGGACCGGATAGTTTTTCCCTACCCAGAACGGAAAGGAGTGAGAAGTTGGATGCGTGGTTGGGAGCAGGAGTGGGAGTACCAGTAGAAATAGACATCTGTGAGTTAAAGTTATAGTTAGTATGAAGTATTCCTTAAACAATTTACCCAATTTGAATTAAGGCTAGGATCCATATTTTCGATTCGTTTTATGAAAAGGGTCGCCGTAATCACGCCACGAATTTATTTTAGGTGGACAAACTCTTGTCGATTTCAATCTCTATGAAATTCCTAGATCTTTTGAGATTCATTGAATCTTATCAATGACATGTCAATCTCGGTTATGCTCAACTACTATCCGTGACTGGGTTGCCGAGGATCACGGACAAGATGGTGAATCTAACCATGCAAAACTGCGTAAGACCCGGCACGGATCAGTCCGGGAATCGCGAGTCCTACATCACCTCCTAATATGTTTCTCATTAGTGTGTCGGTCAATACACACGCTCCACTAACAGTGCATATAGGAGATGTGCATTTTTCATGGATTTGCATACTAATTCACTTTTGATATATCTAAAACGGGATTTTTTGTTTTAGTACTTTAGATTATACCTTTAATCTGGACACCATCCTATCAAAAGTCCTCGGTAGCTCCATTGAACGCACAGCGAAGCGGAGGAGGTAGGTTGTGACACCCTTGCCACAACAACCACCAATTACAATACACCCAGGATTAATCATCAACATGCAATAAAATAATGATCTGATAACCTAAATTAAGTGCGGAAGCATTAAAATATATAAGTAAAATAGTGCAACAGTGTCAAACACCCTACAGTGCTATGGGGTACCGAGTCTAAGTCTACACACCCATTACAATTATTACAATCATCCAGAATATATTACAACATTGTCTCATAACATAAATTACCGATGAAATAGTACCAAGTCTTCCGAAACTTCCCAAATGACCTAACTAGAAGGTCCGGCAGTAGACTTTCCCTTTCCTGTAAAATAAAGACAACTGAGGGGTAAGCGAATGCTTAGTGAATACACAGATTTACACATTTTATAAATCCTTATGATGCCCACAAGAGTAGCACCGACGACACACGTCGTGCACTCTCCACGTACACAAAGTACGAACACACATGAGCCGTCGCTCTTACGAGCCCAAAGCTCGGCCTTTAAAACACACTACTGAGACAGACATAACATCGGGGATGACATACTGCCTACCGGACCTGGAGGGATCAGCTCCAGCGTCATATAGAGCAGTAACATCGGAGTAACAGATGCGACCCACCGGTCCATCGCAGATGCACAACAAACGAACGGACATGCATCAAATAAGAATGTGCATCTAAATCTACGCAAGTTAGTAGAATTCCAAACGAAAAATGAAGCAACATGTCTCAGCAGGCAATAGGATTCATAAAGCAGATATAAACATGCGAAATCATATGTACTCACAGTGGGTGCGTAATTAAACTTTTAACCAATTTTATTTCTCCTCGGGCTTTCAACCGAATCCACCAAGTACCCCACTGTGGGTTAAACAACACCACAAGGGACCTGTTATATTAATTACAACAATACCTCGTATCAATAACCGTTTAAATCCATAAAATCAAGTTTCGTAAGTTTTGCAATATTTTTTCCCATTTCGGGTCCATGTCTAAATTCATACCATAATTAAGTTTGAGCTTATCTCATGTTCATACATTGTCCTTTGAGTAACCCTTGTCATTTTATGTGTTGTTTATATTTCATTCAAAATACACGAGTTTAGAGAGTAGATTTCTCATTTTTAGGCATTAAACTCGAATTTATTGAGTTAGATTTGAACCACCTTAGAATCTGATGACTAGATTCGAACCCCATGCATCAGATTCGAACCTATTTCGAATTTAGGGGATAGATTCGAACCCCCCCCCCCCTTCGAATCTAGGGTAGATTCGAAACCCCCATTCAAATCTAATGACACACATTCGAAAACATACTCAAATCTAATACCAAACTCGAGTTTGTTCTTGCATTTCGACTCTGTTCTTGGTATATTCGAGTCTGTTCATCCTTATAACTTAAATCCTTCATTCTAAGGCCTAAAATCACTAATATATCATGTATGATGCCTAGTTTCGATTCTATTATGCATATACTATCACATCCTAGCAATATTTCAAGCAAAACAAGCTCCAATTTACATATAATGACAGATTCGAAATTCTAGTTCTTCAAAACCAAAACAACAAACTTAAAAGAGTCGATTCTTACCTCAATTCGTACGAAATCAGAAATCCGTTTGCAGATTGTTGTAGTACTCCTCGATATCTTTCCGATGACGTATAATTCTTGATAATCGGCCGGACGGTTTGTGAAATAACTTAGAGAGATGTAGAGAGAAAATACTTAGAGAGAGAGTCTAGAGAGAGAGAGGAATGGTGACAAATGAAGGCTTAACTTATTTTATTCTCATTTTCACCATTTTGCACATTTCTCCCCTCGACTTAACCGGTTCCATAAAATACTGATTTAATCTTAAAATTATCATTAATAACTTTTAAATTAATAATACTCCATAACAATGATTCCGAGTTCAATTTTCTTAAAATAGCAACAAACTTTCTAAATATCCAAAATACATAATAATCGCTCAAATTTCAACTTAAATATATATTTTTCCACTTAATTAACCAAAATACAATAAATTAAATCCGAGGATGTTACATAGGTCAACGCGAAGCTGTTAAAAACCTACTCCTTTAGGGAAGCAGAGCGACCCGCCTTATACCTCGTTTATAGTTTGTTCACTATGGGTGAGCCGATTTATCAATTGACTGACGATGTAATTAGATTTAAATGATATATATATATATATATAATCAATAATACATATATAAATTTCTTTTAAATTTTAGGGGTTTAAATTTAAACTTTTAAAATTAAAGGGTCTATTTTAAACATTTTAAAATTCAGGGTATATTTTAAACAATTTAAAATATTAGGGTTTAAATTAATATTTATATTATATATATATATATATATATATATATATATATATATATATATATATATATATATATATATATATATTTCGGTTTCAATATTTAAATAAAATAAGAAACATTTAATTATTAAATATATATATTAAATCCGAAACCTATATATATAACCATATAAATCCTCAAAATTTAAACCTAGGATAATACAAGTTTATCCTAATAAATTATGATATTCTAAAACCTTTAGGATAAGCACTTAATTTAAATTTAGGTAATTTCTGGATAAATAGGATTTAGGATAAACCTAGAAAATCAAGCTTATCTCTAAGGCATGTTTATCTAAAACCCCAAAAATCAAACCCTTAATTAAATTAATAAAATCCTAAATTAATAAAATAATAATTTATTTAATATTTCAGATTTATCCATTTAAAACCTTTTAAAAATCCGAAAATTTGACGATAAATATGAAAAACAATTTTCAAAATTTAGACAATTAATTTAATATTTAAAAACTATTTTAAAAATTAAATAATTATCTAAAAACGAATTTTACTCCAAAATTTTCGAAAAATTAATTTTTAATTAATTTTTCGGATTTATTTAATATTTAAAAATTAATTTTAAGTTTAAACAATTTAATTTAAAATTAAAAACACCATTAAAATTAAATCAAAATTCCGAAAATTAATCAAAACAAATTTCGAAATTTAAGAACAAGATTATCATCTCAAAATTAGTTCAAAGCTCGTTAGGTTAACCTGTCTCTGTAACCACTGTTGGGTTTCCTATACCCTTGCTAGGTTAAATTAAAACTTTGCGGAAAATTAAATAACCTAACTATGCAAGAATATAAAACCTTAAGGATTTAACCAAACAAGCTAAGCAACTAATTATTAAAATAAAGAGATGAATAAGAAAAACTAACCTTGAGAAAATTCGCAATTTTCTCCACGAAGAACGATTTCACGAACAGCCTCTGAATCGAGCAACAAGCGTCTAAAGCAAGATCGCCTCTAGTTGTTCACACCCAATGAACAAAAGAAAAGATAATTATAACTTTTCTAAGCTCAGATCTCAGAGTCCCAAAAACTGGTATCCCTTGTGATCGTTAGAGAACTTAGAATTGAATGAGCGAGGAATGAAGCAGGCAGGGGCTGCCTATTTATAGGTTTTAGAAACCTACAAATTTTTGATCCCAAATCCATGTGGGATGGATTGGTGGCCGGCCCCCCTATTAGGGTTTAGGGGGTGCCCTGTTGACTATCAACTAATTACAGTTTAGCCCCTGTACTTCCTCAATTAATTCTATTAGCTTCCGGTTAATTTATTAACTATTAATAAATTAACAAACTAACCCATTAATCAATTATTTAGTTTCTACTTAATTTATTAAACCTAATAAATTAAAAAACTAATTAACATTATATATTTAAGTTAATCATCTTCTCTTTACAATTCATTGCATGCACCCAAAAAGGATCCAGCCTGATAACAATATGTTTACAAATAATTGTGACTTGGACACTAATTCCAACAAATCCCTGGGATTATTGTCAGCGAGTCGGTATCCTGAGATACCATCTTAAATTACAAACAGCTGAATTCTGACAAAAGAGGTTGAGATTGATTTTCAAAAAAGAAAAAAAAAAGTGATTAAGCAACTAAATGTGGCCTTTGGTTCTCGAACAAGTAGACTTCGAGGGGTGTTCTACACCTGATCACCTAAAACCATCTGGTTTGGGATCGGTCAAGTAGAAAGTTCGTTACATGGGATCCATCGAAAGTCATAGGTTTCTTGAATTAAAAAAAAAAAGAGAAATCATCAATAAGCCTTGAGTCAGAAAAGTTTGAAGGGAAAATTAATAAAGCATGCAAGGATGAGCGATTTGTAGGTCAGTTGAGTTTAGTCAAGTGATTTTTGAATTCTGTCGGAGTCAGTGAAAAGTTAGAGAGGATCGGTAGACAAGCATGTGCATGAATTTAAGTTATCCTGTGTTTGTTGAAGTTGAGTTATTTTTGCAGGCGTCCCTTGTTAACTGTTTGAGCTTCGTATGCGTCTGACTTGTGTATGCTTGTTTAATGTGTTTCTTTTGAGATGATTTGCTTGAGGACAAGCAAAGTTTAAGTGTGGAAAGTTTTGATATTGTCTTATTTATTCATATATTTATGCAACAATATCATTCTTTTTTTGTGCTTAAACATATAGGTTTTGATGCTAAGAGTTTATTTTCTTGTCTTTTTTATTTGCAGGTTTAATTGGGTACAATACAACAAAATAAGATGATTATGTGGGCTTAAAGTTAAAAATATGAGAGCATGCAAGCAGGTCCAAAGAAAGTCCAATATTTGAGCCTCTCCAAGTCCAGTACGCAACAGGCCCAAAATCCATATTAATTTAGGGTTTAGTTTTGTTTTTATTTTAAAAATAAAAGAGGAGCCGCGGATGAAAAGAAAGGAGATTATTGAAATTTGAAGTTTTATTTTTCTTTGGTTGGGTTGGCGGCGCAAGAAGAAAAGAGAAGAAAAACAAGAACACCATTATAATTATTACTATTTTTTTTTTTTGGTGCGGCGCAGAGAGGAAATCAACAATATACAATTTGAATTCTCTCTTTTTCATTTGTAAGTGGTTGGTGCTAGACTAGGTAACATCATCAACAAGTTATTTTTAATTTATTTATTTTTTCTTCTTTTCTTTTAATTTCTTCGTGGTTGTTGCGCAGTAAAAAGCAATAAGAATCATTGCTTGAGAATTTTCTATAATTATGTTTAGTTTTCTCGTTATTTTATTATTGTTAGTTATTAATTTAATTATGGGTTAAGTTTATTGTATTTGTCATTGATGAACGGACCTAGATTTAGGTTTAGTTTTTATTATTGATTGAGTTTTGTTTATGCCTAGTCGTGAACCTTGAATTATTTATTTTAATAATTAGTGAGTAGTTTACTATTACATTGTGTCATGTTCTGAAATTATGACTTGCACGTGTAATTAGTTTTATCCTATCGTTTGCTTGTTCTGAAATTATGACGATTGCATGCGGTTAGGGTAATCAATTATTCTGAAATTATGATAGTTGAAACTGCTTCTCTAATAACCCAGATGAAAGTTTGAGTTCAATTCACCAATAATGAAAGTTAGCGTGTTTTGAATAGATTAGGTTATAATCGGATTAGTAGGGTTGATGGTCTATGTTAGCTCGAAATTTCTTAAAAACTCTATAAATCGATTGCACTTTTAAACGAACCAAATCTAGGGGGAGTGATTCAACGATAAATACATTTTAGTTATTTGATTCTATTCTCATAGTTAGTTATTTCATAGTCGTTTTAAATTTTCGTTAGTTACTATTAATTGTCATTTTAGTTTGAGTAATTTTGTTTACTTTGTCGTGTCAACGGTATCCAGAAATCTAAAAAACAAAACCCCCTTTTTACTCGTTTGCATTTTATCCATTTTATTTTTGCTAGAATAAGTTTAGTTGGTATAAATTGCCGTTCCCTGTGGAGACGATTCTGGTCTTACCAGTTTATTGTTATACAATCGGGTATACTTGCCCGAGAGTTTGTCGGTCGATTTGGTTAGATTAGAGTTTATAAATTTAATACTGATATTTCCGTATCATGCACTTAGCAATCTATTCCAAATCCTTTACACCATTCATCATATTTGTCAAAACAAACTTAGTCAATTTTGACTCCCTCTAATAAAGTGCATATCAGGTTGAATATGCAGAACATATCAGAACTGATGGTAGCTTAGATTGAGGCCTTTGTGTGCCTAATAATTCTCCATTGGATTGTTTGATTGAATCTCCCCTTTAATAGCAGTTATGACAAGAGGTCTCTCTCATACAGGTTTGACTTAGTCTAAGCTGCCAAGTTTGACTAATAACATCAAAACCTTAAACAATGTAACTATTGATGTTAACCTCTTAAGCATTTTTAACTCAAAAATCAAACTTTTTTAAAAACATTGGACATAAACACGAAGAAACAACTATCAATATGCTACTTGACATGACTCTGATACTATTGTAGTGGATTCACAGGGTTTTTTTAAAACAAAAAAGAAAAAGAAAACTTAACTTTAACGCAGCGGAATACAAAACCGAATCCATGACAAGATCACATCAAGTAATTCGTATGATAAGCTAAATGGAATGCATAAAAGGAATGTACCTTTCAAATAATCACAAGAATGCTCGAATCGGAGGTTCTCCGTATCAGCCTTAATTTTTTGAATTTTAACCACTAATATTGCGCCATGTGAGCATTTTTTTCTCTCTGCTCCGTCGGCAATATATATAATCAGACACCATCCCTATTAATTTGACCTATAATATAATGATAAATAAAAAGACATTTAGAGAAGAAAGAGGAGGAAGACAAGTTGACCCTATTATATATTAGTCATGATTATGTCATAATTATAAGTAGAGGTGGTGTATGAAGTAGAATCCTTTAAAATACTAGATACTTATTTAATTATCATCTAGTGATAATTAAATCCCTACAACATCCAATGTTGCACTTTAGTTTGATGACATGGATCCTCCTATACACATGTCCCATGAATCAATTGATGAATTTTGACAATTACTACATATGCACACAGAACTATTTAATGGTGAAATTCATCATAAGCTTAGACCTGATTTAGAGAAAGACACATGACATCGTTTTAGACACCAAAATAATCAAAATTAGTGTATGCTATCAGTTTATGTAATGTCTTTATTATTCAATGTAGTTTTTTTAATGTGTTTCTTACTTATAATTATGTGGTTTTATTTAAAGGTTAATCAATGTAAAGCAATAGTAGGGAATCGGGCAACTAACTTTGCTGCTACTTCCTTTTGGATTGGGAATCTAATCTTTTAAAAACTACATTCACATATCTAGGGATGACCCATTAGAATGCAGTTGGATTATGTTGAGAAGCTCTACAATCTCTGGATCTAGGAAACCAAAAATCTATAATATATATAATAAGAAAACCACTTGGAGTTTCTGGACCATTGGATAAAAATAAATCAATGGTCCAAATTAATGACAACTCATAATTATTTATGAAATGTCTCTTATACCCTTAACTAAAACAAATAATTACACCTATGTCATATATTAATTTTTTAGAAGTTACCAAATTCAACTCATAATTATTTATGAAGTTACCAAATTTAACTCATTACCTATATATGGATTATTAGGGTTATATTTTTGTCTCCAATGGGTCAAATGAGTATATTATAAAAAATTAAATTACAATTGAAACGGGTTGAAAGTCACATAAAGTGTGTTCAAGTGCATATAATATAATTTGCCAATAATAGACATGGATATTTTATGATGTTCAAGTCCTATCTGTATTAGTGACAATTAGTGTCACAAAAATATCAAATTGACACATGACGTAAAATTAGTGACAATTAGTGCCACAAAAATATCAAAATGATAAAAACAAACATTGTAAAATATAATTTACAAGTAGGGTCTATCCGAAAAAATTATTGTAATATTAATTAAGTAACTTAATTTAATTTACCCACGTGTCCGTGGGTCATAATCTAGTTAGTCATGATACAGTAGTGATGTGATTTTGAAACATAGATACAAATAACAGTATGGATGCATTATATTACATCATATGATTGTAGAGCATGAAGAATTTGTGATAAACAACTAGTTTGATGACATGGATCCTCCTATACACATGTCCCATGAATCAATTGATGAATTTTGACAATTACTACATATGCACACAGAACTATTTAATGGTGAAATTCATCATAAGCTTAGACCTGATTTAGAGAAAGACACATGACATCGTTTTAGACACCAAAATAATCAAAATTAGTGTATGCTATCAGTTTATGTAATGTCTTTATTATTCAATGTAGTTTTTTTAATGTGTTTCTTACTTATAATTATGTGGTTTTATTTAAAGGTTAATCAATGTAAAGCAATAGTAGGGAATCGGGCAACTAACTTTGCTGCTACTTCCTTTTGGATTGGGAATCTAATCTTTTAAAAACTACATTCACATATCTAGGGATGACCCATTAGAATGCAGTTGGATTATGTTGAGAAGCTCTACAATCTCTGGATCTAGGAAACCAAAAATCTATAATATATATAATAAGAAAACCACTTGGAGTTTCTGGACCATTGGATAAAAATAAATCAATGGTCCAAATTAATGACAACTCATAATTATTTATGAAATGTCTCTTATACCCTTAACTAAAACAAATAATTACACCTATGTCATATATTAATTTTTTAGAAGTTACCAAATTCAACTCATAATTATTTATGAAGTTACCAAATTTAACTCATTACCTATATATGGATTATTAGGGTTATATTTTTGTCTCCAATGGGTCAAATGAGTATATTATAAAAAATTAAATTACAATTGAAACGGGTTGAAAGTCACATAAAGTGTGTTCAAGTGCATATAATATAATTTGCCAATAATAGACATGGATATTTTATGATGTTCAAGTCCTATCTGTATTAGTGACAATTAGTGTCACAAAAATATCAAATTGACACATGACGTAAAATTAGTGACAATTAGTGTCCCATAGTAAAACCCTCGCTGCTCAATCCAACAAGAGAGAAAACACCTATTAGGTCTACGCATATATGTCTGCCTCTTACCCATTTAAAAACCAAAAGATCTGTCGGTAAGAACTAATAAAAAAGCGATAAGAACTATTAGGGGGCGTTTGGTTCGCGGATTTCCTGGGATTCACTGGGATTTAAAATCCTGTGTTTGGTTTGCAGATTTCAGTAAGGATTTAAAATTCCAAGATTTCTTAAATCTCTTCCTTATTTGTTATTTAAAATCACAGTCTCCCCTAGGATTTTAAATCCCTGCATTTTTCAGATTAGCAAATTTTTTCTATAAGATAATGCAAATTCTTTGACAAAATCCTAACAAATGCAAATGCAGCGTAATGCAAATCATTTGACAAAATGCAAATTTCAGAGAAAAAAAATCTACAAACCAAACGCCCCATTGTTTTGTAGGATTGCAAAGTTGATTAAAAAAAAATATTGTTTTACAAAAGCTAACATGAATTATAAAAATATTTGAAATTAAATTAAAAAGCGGATGCTCTAAAAGGGTTTGTCTGCCAAGCAAAAACCCTAGTGCCTAGTAAACACGAACCCTACCATTTGGACGGATCGCTGCTTCTCGACTGCTCTAACTCCGCCTTTTCTTTTCTCCATTGCTGCTTTTAACTCCATTGCTGCTTTTAACTTCGAACTTAGCCTCTGTCGATTGCTGTGCTGGTTCAATCTACGACTCTGCTTCTCAACCGCCGATCTATAGGTCAGTAAATTCGTTCATCCATCGATTTTAGGTTAATTTCATCACCCCTCCATTGATTTGTAGTAGATCCCAAAATAAGAAACAAAACTCAAATTTGCAATGATTCAAACCCACCATCAAGATTAGCGATTGATAATAAAAAAATAAACTTTTTAATTTTTATGCACAAGTTTGGCAGATTCATTATTGATATGCTACTAGTGGATTCTGGAAAATGTTTTGCAACCTACCTAAACCTTCTGTTTTTTTCATCCCAAATTTCACTTATGCCTCTTGTTATTATTAAACGTTTTCCACTTACATCACATCACAATCATTTGTTAAATTTATTATTTTGTGTATTAAGCTCGTATTTTAGAAACACCAGGTATATCAGCCGCACATTGCTCGTATTTTGGTTTTCTTATTTGAGATTGTAGAGAGTTGTTTAATTTGGTTTGACCTTTAGAAAAAAAAACGTAACATTGTTATTATGGATTGATGTATTTTTATGGGATTTGAATGTTATAAAAATAGATGATACTGTATTCTGAGTTAAAATTAAATTTTTTGCTTACTTTATTTATAAATAAACTTTTATAATTTTTTTTTATTTTGTTATATAGAATTGATAAATTAATTACAATCAGACATTTCTTAGTTACAAAACAGTATTGTTTTTGTAAAAAATAGACGAGTTAACATGTATTTCTTGCTTACTTTAATTATAAATAAATCTTAATTTTTTATTATTTTGATAGATAGAATTGATTAAGTAATTACAAACAGATATTTGTTAGTTTACAAAACATTCTTATTGAACTCACTTATCAGACATCAAGGTCAATTCTCATCAATAAGATAAGAAATGGGAATCAAACACAAGAATTTTACATCTTATCAATCAATTAAGATACTTTGCTAGAGATTATGCTTTGTGTCATAATTTTTTACGCTAGGGTGAGTTTGTTAAATTTTTTTAACTGAATGACTAGGATCAAACATGTGGTGGAAACTTACACCTTGAGAGTTGGGATTTGTCAATTGTGTTGTTTAAACATGACATTTAGGGGGTGATTGGTATGATGTAATGGAATAGAATCACTTGAGGTATATAAGCTTTTTCGTTATATGACAAGAGTCTTGATTCTCAATGAGAGGGAGTAGAATGGAGTTTAGTGTAAATTTCATTTCTCCAAGTCTTCCCCTTACCAACATGGAGAGAATAAAAAAGATAAAAAAGTAATTGAGTTTTATAGTATTTTTTATAATCCAAGATCTAGTGGATTATATGCAATATGCACAAAAATCTTACACCGAACACTTGTCAAATGCTTTATTTCTTGCTTGAATATGAAAGTACTCAAAATTACAATTTGCAAGAATGAATAACAGTTTTTCTTGGAAATTCTATTTATACCTAAACATAAACTATCCTCTGATTACATTTTAAGTTCTTGCACTTTCTAATTCATTGTTTTCATCTCTATATTTAAATCTTAATTTATCTTTATCAATGACACATGTAACTATGTTGGTTAAATTAGCTTATAAATTTTATTCCATTCATTTCACCGTACCAAAAGTCCCTTAGCATCCACTATTTAGTATTTTATAGCGGTAGAGGTAGGTAACTCAACAAAGAAGATCAAAGATTGGGTGGACCTAGAAATTGTTTGAGGGGGTATGCTATGTCAATGTGGATGTGTATGATCTTCTTTCATGTTAGAAGATAATGTCACAAGTTGTAACAATAACCTTTCATGGTGTTGACTGTTGAGTGTTTTGAAAAATGACAAGTAATAGATGGAGTTAGGGTAAATAAGCAATATTATATTGCTCCACCCTTTGATAAGAAGGTTTGTTGTAGCTACTATTAAACTGGTTAGTTAACCCATAAAAACTAGATAAATCACAAGTAGAAGTAGATTACCAAACCAAACACAAAACTATTTATCACGACTTGAAGTTGTAATCTACTAATTATTAGATAATCGATACGGTTCGTCGGTTTGCAAAAGTAGATTGTTGTTGAGAGAAGAAGGAAAAAATTGATTGATGGGGCTATAGTTAGGGGCTGTCGGGTGATAGTTAAAATATGGAATACTTAATTGTTTATATTTGGGTTTGTTAGGAATTTCAGAAACACTGCTATGAACAATTCAAGAACTCAGAAATTCAGAAAATCAGAAAACCCACAGAATGTGAATCAAGAAAATATTCTATTTCACTCTAACAAATTTGGGTTGAATGACTACAATTTGAGTTGTTGTTCTCATTAACCCATATATCCTATTTATACTAATTCTAAAGAAATCTAACAGCTTTCAACCAAAACAGAAAAACAGAAAAACACTCAACTAATTCAAGTCACTATCCTAACAAATCTCCACCTTGACTTGAATTTCAATTACAAAACAAAAAACAAATCCCAGAAGCTAATTTGTGTTACTCCACCTTCTTGGAAAAACACTACCAAAACTTCAAATTCAAATTCGAATCCAAAGTCTTCAATCCGAAAACAACGAATATCAAATATCACATATGCGACCAAACACCAATGTGCACCAAACCAACAAACCGGAGAACAAAACCATATCCAAAATCAACCGGTTACCAAATGTCGCAGCCAAAACAATTGTGAAACTCCTCCCAAAATGCCCCCACGCTAATCCGGCCGGAAACAAATGAGCAACCAATTGACAAAAGAAGAATTTCCACCCAAAAACTAAACTAAACCAGAAACCAACAGCAACAGCAGCACAATCAAACCAGCAGCAGCAGCAGCACAATCAAACCAATTTACATCACCAAATCATCCTCCAAAATCGATGTCGAATCATCTCTCGCAACCGCAACCGAAGCCTTTGTTTTCAACCTTGGACAATCTTTCTTCCAATGACCAATCTCCTTACAATAGTTACAAACGTCTCTCGGATTCACACCTTTCTCTCTACGCTTGCTATCACCACAATTTGAGCAACCATTGCGGTTTTCACGTCCCACCGCAACCAAACCAATAGGCTCACTTTCCAAATCATTCCCCGACGCCTTGTGACGAAGTTCACGAGTGTGAAGACTAGACCTTACGTTTTCCAAAGACACCGTATCCCGTCCAACAACAAACGAACTAACAAAATTCTCAAACGAAGGAGGCAACGAAACCAACAAGATGAGCGCCGCATCTTCATCATCAACCTTAACATCTACATTCTTTAAATCCACCAAGATTGAATTCAATTCATCAAGATGATCTTTCAACGCAGCTCCTTCCTTCATCTTCAACGAGAACAAACGTTGTTTCAACAACAATTTATTTGTAAGGGACTTGGTCATGTATAACGACTCCAATTTCAACCACAACTTTTCTGCCGTGTCTTCTTCAGCAACTTCGTAGATAACTTCGTCGGCTAACGATAGCAAGATAGCCGAATGTGCCTTCTCGTCTTGTTGTGCAAACTCCGATCGTTCATCGAACCTGGTTTTGCACCCGAAAGAGGAGCCCAAATACCACACTGCTTGAGAAGTGCACGCATCTTAATCCTCCATAGACTGAAACTATTTTTTCCAGTGAATTTATCAATTCTTACTACTTGAGAATTCATCCTTTCAAAAATCAGTGACAAATGTTCAAGAATTCGACTTTCTTGAATCCCAAAATTCAACCGAAATTCAATTACCAAACAGAACCTAAACAACAAAGCTACTAACACCTGAAAGAACCCCAAAACAGAATCGAATGCCCCAAAAAAAAACTTGAATCGGCAACTTCAACAGCCCGATTCAAGAGCTCCACCTTGAATCTGACTCCAAGATTGGCCAAGAAACTCCAAGATTCAACCAAAAACAAACAGAAAACAGAAAAAGTCGAACAAGAACAGAACCGAAAAAGATACGAACGAGTGTTTGCCAAGATAATTTCTAAATCTTGGATTTCCAGAATACACAGCGATTACAAATTTCAAGGATGCAATTGCACTTCCTTGACCGCCAATTTCAATACAAAGCAAACATTAAAACTCCAATTGAAAAAACCAATTTCAAACTCGATTGCAAATCAACACTCCAATTGAACGATTGCAGAAAACCAATTTCAAAATCAATTGCAAAATCTGATTTGCAACCTTCAAAGAGGACTCCACAAAAAACAATTTCCGATTCTAATTGATTCCAAAATTGGACGCATAACTGATCGCTAAATCTAATTTCTGGAGTCTCCAAATTCAATTTCAAATTCCAATCGGCCAAGAACAAAATCTAATTGCTATCTCTAAAACCAAATGAACGATGATCATAACCAAGCTCTGATACCACTTGTTAGGAATTTCAGAAACACTGCTATGAACAATTCAAGAACTCAGAAATTCAGAAAATCAGAAAACCCACAGAATGTGAATCAAGAAAATATTCTATTTCACTCTAACAAATTTGGGTTGAATGACTACAATTTGAGTTGTTCTCATTAACCCATATGTCCTATTTATACTAATTCTAAAGAAATCTAACAGCTTTCAACCAAAACAGAAAAACAGAAATACACTCAACTAATTCAAGTCACTATCCTAACAGGGTTAAGTATCTTTTTGACCATCCAACTTTCAGATTTGTCTCATTTAGCCACTAATTTATTTTGTACACCTTTAGCCACTAAACTAGTTTTTGTGCACATTTAGTCACTAAACTATATTTTGTGTACACATTTAGCCACTAACCTATATTTTGTGCACACGCTTAGCCACTAAACTTTCTTTGAACGCATTTAAGCATTGAAAGCTGTACACATTTGGCCACTAAACTATCATATTTTGTACACATTTAGCCATTAGTGTCATTCATTTTTCCCAAAGTAGAATAGTAAACTAAAGTTTAATGGCTAAATATGTACAAAAAGTAGTTTATTGGCTTAAAATCTGGAATACTCAACTGTTTATCTTTTAGTTAGGTTGACATCTTTTAATGGAATTGTGAGTCATAGTTATCTTTGATTTAGTTTGAGTAGGAGTAGGTTGTTAGGTAATCTGCTATTTATTTGAGACCCCTCTTTCTCGAATTACAGGAATCCTATCTATTTTCCTTCATCCAGTTCAATTGGTTCGTATCAATAATCTATTTCATAAGATAGTTAGTGCCCCCCCCCCCCCCCCCCTGCGTGCCCACCCTTAAAAAAGGCTTTATGATTTTATGATACACCATTACACAATTTAATTTCATACAAAATTTGGAGGGAAACATACCTGCTAGTCCCCTCTGGTTTTGTCATTAAAGGTATGTTTGGTACAGAAAAATAGGGACAGATAAATGGAAATCATAGAATTCTCTTGTTTGTTTGAGCTTGAGAATTGTAAAATGAGAAATAAACCAATACCTATTCTCTATTTAATTCTCTTTCATATGTAAAGAAATGAGGAGAGTTGAAATTTTTTTAACTCTGTGGGAATTGTTAAGAAAAGGGTTTCTGCTTCAAATAGAAACCAATTTGCAACAATGCTCTATTATAACGGTGTACTTAATTTCTTTTCCTAATATAGCATTTTACTATCATTACTTTTTATTATTAAAGCATCAAACTTGAAAAATACATCCAAAATAGCATTTAGAAAACTTTCAATCTGGTGACTACCGGTGGCGTCTTCTTCTTAGAATACCCCATCATCCTCGGACCACCCCCATCTTCCCTCATCCTTCAACCAAAGAACACAACCACTAAAACTCTCCTTCTTTCAATTCAAAGTCACATCATACCACTCGAGGTCTTCAGCTTCGGTTCAGAGACCACCATCGGAGTTTCTTCACCTTCTATTCATAGGTCACCATTGAAGAACAGTCACCTAGCTCCTACTCCATAGATTCAGGTATTACCCTCCGCCTCTCTATCTTTCTTTAATCGTTTCTTAACTTTGTTGGTAGTGGCTTCATATTCGGTTGGTGTCTCATTGTAACAAATTTATGTCTCTCTTCCCAGACTTCGTTCTAGATTTACCTCTTAAATTTTCAAATGGTTTTGTAATTTGTTTCAGACCAAAATTTTAAACAACAAAAGGTTTTGCAGAATAGTCAAGGTTTGATGATGCAATCATTAGGTGTTGGGTGTCTTTCACACATGCCACAGCTTCCGTGTTCTTGGAGGACCTACTTTTGCTAAGTTGCACGGAAACGGATACGGCAACAGGAAACGGGTACGGAACGGATACGGGAAACGGCAAAAATAAAAAATTCTAGATACGGATACGGGAAAGATACAGCAAATAATATATATATATATATATATATATATATATATATATATATATATATATATATATATATATATATATATATATATAATGAAGAAATTCCAAAATTGATATATATTGATGTAAAGTGTAACCTCCAAAAGACGTTCAATTGATACGGGAGAGATACGGCAAATAAAATATATATATATACAATAAATGGTTATTAGAATAATTGATAAGAATAAGTATTTCAATTATATGTATACCTTCCTATCAATTGTGCTCACAACTATAATCGGTCACTTATAATGTATATTGAATATTAAAAGGTCTTTTAAGAATTAATTTTATAATAATAAAATAAATGGTTGTTAGAATAAAAGGAAGCACCTGCTTTCTTATTCCTTTAGGGTTTTCTTTTTATTAAAATAGAAGCATCTCTCCCTTAGTCCCTTCCTTCTCGCCGTTGCTTCCCTTTTCTTCCTTCTCCGCCGTTGGCCGGCCGCCACCACTTCCTTGGTCTCATTCTCGATATCATAAGGTTTATATCTCTCTCATCCTTCTTCTTCATCCTTTTTCTTCCTTCTCCGCCGGTTGGCCGCCACCGGTCGCCGTTGCTTCCCTTTTTCTTCCTTCTCCGCCGAAACTTCATGGAAACTTGGAGGAAACTTCGTGGAAACTCCATGGAAACTCCACGAGAAACGTTTCTGCCATCTCCGAAACGTTTCTACGCGTATCGGGGGCGTATCCGTTTCCTAGAGGTTGCCGAAACGGGAGCGGCTATTCATTAGGCGTTTCCGTGCATTATAGCCTAAAGCTTAACCATGATGATGTTGTTTTTCTCTTATATCTGTGCATTTTCGAGGGGGTAATCTTAGAGCCAACTATTAAGGGGACATTGAACGTGCGATGTTCATGTAAGAAGAACCCATAACTGAGACGAGTGGTTTTCACTTTATCTTCTTTCACGATCAGGATATGAGAAAATTTTGATCTTGAAAGACCCATGGATGAGTCGTCTTGGAGTTCACTTGAGGCTACATAGGTATCGAAGAAATAAATAAACAACACTGAAGTTAGCACCAAAGTCTTCAAAGATGGAGAAGGCATCAATGGTGCTTTGATGGCTGGTGTCATGTTAAAAGGAAAAAAAAGGTAACCAGTGATTAGAGGTTTACAGGTTACTAATTGCTGTTTTGATGTATTTTTACATGTTTGATGCTTTAATAAAAAAAATAATGACAGTAGAATGCTATTTTAGAAAAAAAATTGGGTAGGATGCTATAATAAAACATTTGTTGTTGGTTGGTTGCTATTTTAAGCAGAATAGTCTTGAAAAACGGAGTTATTTACTAGACTATGGTGCTTTAAATTTTAATGAATCTTTATAACACAAACTCAATATTAAATGATAATTTTAAAAATAATAAAAGAATCAATACAATAGTTCAAAACGTAAAAAGCTCTTTCTAAGTTGCCAACATTAGTCATGAACATTCAATATGAATAATATCCACATAAACTTTTAATAAAATACCGCTGTACAATTCAAAAGTATCAAAAAACTTAGACAAATCATATTCGATCAATCAACATAAATGAAAAAAACTAATATATTAAATAAATCAGAAGTGTTTTGGGTTTGTTGCTCGTTTAGCAATTTTCATTTTGGACATATGTCAATTATTTAGATATATATCTTATAATATTTTTATTTTTATTTTTGTTTAAGTTGATTGATCAAATTTGATTCTTTAACTTTTTTTTTTTACTTGTGAATTACTTATGGGTATTTTGTTTAAGGCTTATGTGAATAGTGTTCATTTTGAATGTTCATGACTAATGTTGTAAATTTAAAATGAAGTTTTATGTTTTCAACTTATTGTATTAATTATATTATATCTTTAAAGTTAACATATAATGTTTGAGTTTGTGTTATAAAGTTTCGTAATAATTTTCAAAAATGGTACTTTATAAAGTTTCATTTTATAACATCAATATTTTTATTAAATTTGATAAATGTTAGTTTTTTTAGAAGTTGTAAAGGAAAATAATAAGAAGACAATTTTTGGGTTAAAAAAATGATAAAACCATCATATATTATTAATTAAATCAAAACTACTATCCTTTTGCAATTAAAAGTAAAACTACTATAATTTGGGAAATAAATTTTAAATACACTATGGTCTAGTAAGAGTACACCAATGACCAAGTAAGAGCACACCAATGACCAAACCCTCGTTTGTCCTCACTTAGAAAGCCACATAGCTAGAAACCTCCGGCCTTCACCTTGGACTCTCTCCTCTTCTGCACCTCCGGTGGCCTACGGTGGCGGCCTTCTATCTTCGTCTGCACCTTCAACTCTCTCACCTCCAGCGGCAGCCTGCACCTACGGCGGCTTCTTTATCTCCGGCAGCTTCTACATCATTGAAGGTCTCTCTCTCTATACCTCCATGTGTGTGTGAGAACAAGCGTACACATCCCCAAAACATCAGATCTAGGGTTTATACTTATGCAAATATAGAATAGGCTTTATTTCTGAAAAGTTTTTTTTTTTTACATTATAGAAGCATCAGATTATGGTTTATGCTGTGAAAATCAAGTGTAAATTATAAGAGTATACTTATTTAAACATAGATTGAAGCATACTTATTCTAAAATACAGATACATAATCTTGAAAAATAGGGACATTGCATCAAGTGTACTTGGTTGCATCCTTCTTCTTTTGATGATTTTTTTGGTTATAGAAAGATGTTTGTTTTTTGAGAGAGTTACAAATCTGGTTATAAAAAGATGGTTTAGTTTTTGAAGGGTTACAAAATTTGTCATGGTTTTACTTGAAATCAGATAGTTTTACTTTTATTTGACGAAAATCTCATATTACTTTGTAACTTGGAATTGCTATATAATTTATGAATTGAAATAGGGGTGTTATCGGGACCAAACCCGGACCGAACCGGACCTGGTTAGGACCAAACCCGAACTTGGCTAAAATCTAAACCCGAGGACCGGACCATTACTTTACAATCGGTCCTACTCGGGACCGTACCGGTTCGGTTCGGGTATTTGGTGTATAAAAACTCAAAAACTAACTCCACTTTGAAGGTTGGGGGTGTTCTCGGACCGAACCCGAATTTGGCTAAAATCTAAACACGAGGACCGGACCATTACTTTACAATCGGTCCTATTCGGGACCGGTTCCGGTTCGGTTCGGGTATTTGGTCCACATATAACACCCCTAAATTGAAATGATACCAGTGTCAAGCAATGTCCTACCGTCATCAGGGCCGTCTCTAAGATTTTGGAGGCCCTGTGCAATAACTATAAAAGAGGCCCTATAAACTTGAAAACTGAAATATATTTATAAACTTCACTAATACGATAAAGATTATTATAAACGTCCAAAAAAATTAAAGCGACTAAAATTAAGATTAACATTAGTATCATCAATATCAATATTAGCATCATCAACATCGACATTGGTATCATTAAGATTAACATTAGTATCATCAATATCGATATTAATATTAGCATTGTTAACATTCATATCATCAAGATTAATATTAGCATCATCAACATTAGTCTTATTTTTTAAAAACTTATCAAGAGTCCTACTTTGAGACTTAACAAGCTCTTCAATTCGTTTTTTCTTTTTACGTTTTTCATACCCAGACTTGTGTTTTCTCATCCTAGAACACATAAAAATCTATAAAACGATTAGGAAAAGGTTGAAAGAATGAAAAGATACAACCTGAGGGGCCTCTGTCCACAGTTCAGTACTAGCAAATCGCAAATTCGCAATGAGGGGCCTCCGGCCTCTGCGGCTGTTTGATCCAAAGAGAAAAGTAGAATCAACTCAATCAAGTAACCAGAAATCAACAGTCCAACAGCGGCTTCTGATTTCTGAAAATTCCGAATAAGTAGCCACAAAATCAGAAGTCAGAATTCAGAAATCAAGTATAACAAATTAACAATAGTCGTATACTCGTGTAGTCCTTTGTTTTTTTACATATATAACCAAACTTTGTCAAATATAAGAATGAAATTGTCACCGTTACTTACCATGGCAGTCTGCGATACGAGGAGGCGAGGACGGCAACATCCTAGTCTACGTCTGCGATAGTGCGATCCTCTAGTGGCCTCGTGGAACTCAACCGACGGACGGTGACAGACAGGCGACTCTCCATTTTCCATTTTTCGTACGAGGGACGCATCATGAGGCATCACCGCATTAGGCCATCAGCGAGGAAACTGCACTTGCGGTTGTGTTGTGGACTTGTGGGACTTGGCTTACTTTTCATAGATACATAGCATAACCTAAAATTTTTGTTTTTGAGGCCCTCTACATTTGGAGGCCCTGGGCAGAGGCCCACCTAGCCCACCCCAAGAACCGGGCCTGACCATCATCAAGAATTGCATGATGCTTTGTAAGCTCCATAATGCTAGGTTTCTGAAGAAGATTTGCAACAAGATTAACTGAAACAAATTTCATTCAAATGCCCAGGTTTGGATGTCATGATAACACCATGGTTGGAAGCAATATCACGAGTGATAGGAACATCCTACCTGGTGCATATTAATAATAAGTTGCAGAAAGTTTAGAATGAGAAGAGAGCTAGGGAGGCAAGTCTAGGCACAAGAACACAATCACTACATATTGATGGTTGACTATATACATAGAATGTCGTTTTTTTTTGTTTGAATGGATATTGTTTGATTATGATTTAGGGATCTGTTTGTACCCTTTGGTCAATTCAACCTTATTTTACAGTTTTTGAAGCTTCTTGTGCATTGCAGTTTTGAACAACCAATTCTGCTGTTTTTTATTTTGTTTTGAACAACCAATTCTCTTGCTTGTAGTTCAAAACTTGTTTTTATATATATATATATATATATATATATATATTAAAAAAAAAATTTTGTTGTGAATCTTTCATGATTATTCTTGTAGGTTAGACTTGTTTTTGGGGTTAATGACATGGTTTAATGGCTGCTGTCCTTTTTGTCTACAAAAGGCTATAATTTGTAATTTTTCAAGTTTTGGAGCTGAATTGGGGGCTGTGTTTTTTTTTTTTTTTTTTGGCATTTTTCTATGTATAATTACGAGTGTTTAAGTAATTTTAGGTGCAGATTTGCATAGTTTTGGGGCCTGTGTTTTCTGCAGTTTTTGTTGGGTATTTTACATGGTTTTTAGCTTGTATTTTTTGCTAATAGAATCACATCTGTAGCTGATAGTTTTTCATGGTTATTGCCTGCAAGAATGGTCTACAAAATGGAGTTTATTGCTGCTTTGTTTTTCCTTGTTACGTTGCAACTTGATATGTGATTTTGCGTCAACTTGATGGCCATAAACAGTACTTCCATACATGATGTATTGCATACATCGAGTAAATCAAAATAAAAAGGAAATGAAGTCAACATGTGTATTGCATACATAAGGGTTGCTATTGCCTATTGAGAAATATGAGTTCCATTTCTCCTGCTAATGAAACTGATTACCACTCTTTTGCATTTACTCCACTTATGAAGCGTATTAGAATAGTTGCTAAATTCACGTGTTTGCTAGTCGATCGAATAAAACACTTGCAGGGGGTGTTTGGTTTAGGGGGTGTTTGGTTTTGCGTTATGGAGACTATTAGATTATCACATTATAACAACGCAAATAATTGGTTTAAAGTGTTTGGATTCCATCCATTAATAACTGATTATTTGTGTTCTGGATTAATCCTACCATACTTTTTCAAAAGCTAAAAACTATTGCTTATTTGCTTGATAATTGATTATTTGAAAATTTTACTAGTTAAAACGCAAATCCAAACACCTTAAAAACTTGTAATTTGATAATTGTGATAGCAATAAGCAGAAGTTAAACCGAACACTAAATTTCCGACAATACTTTTTGTTACAACTATTATTTGATCATCACTTTTCAAAATGCTGCAGCGCTTTATCAAACGCAGATCCAAACATCTCCGTAATGTTGCTGGAGTTTAAAGCTATATACATTTGCAATTTATGGTTGCAGGTTAGTTTCATATGGAGTCCACTGCACCTAATCACTTACGCTCGATAAAGTTGTGGCCTCCTAGCCATGGCACCCGGCTCGTGCTTGTGGAACGCATTATAAAAAATCTTACCACTCCATCCATATTATCTAGGAAATATGGTCTTTTAAGCAAGGAAGAAGCCGAGGAAGAGGCTAAGAAAATAGAATCTTCAGCCTTTGCCACTGCAAACCAGCACTTTGAAAAGGAGCCAGATGGTGATGGAGGATCTGCAGTACAACTTTATGCTAAAGAATCCAGTAAGCTTATGATTGAGGCTGTTAAAAGAGGCCCTAGAACAAATGTTGATCAAGAAGCGATATCCGAGCCAATCAAGAGCGACCATGAAAGCGCCTTTGACATCTCTGGAGGGCATCGAGCTTTTATTGATGCAAAAGAGGCTAAGGAACTTTTAAAACCATTGAGCGAGCCTGGAAACAAATATACGAAAATTATTTTTAGCAATAGAAGTTTTGGGTGGGATGCAGCCAAGGTTGCAGCACCGATATTGTTGTCTATCAAAGGACAATTGACGGAAGTTGACCTTTCAGACTTCATTGCTGGGAGGCCGGAAGAAGAAGCACTTGAAGTTATGGCCATGTTTTCAGCAGCACTCGATGGTTCTGAGCTCAGGTATTTAAACCTATCAAATAATGCATTGGGCGAAAAGGGTGTTAGGGCATTCGATCAGCTTTTAAGTTCACAAGGTAATCTTGAGGAGTTGTATTTGATGAACGATGGTATCTCGCATGAAGCTGCAGTGGCTGTTTGTGAATTAATCCCTTCAACGAAGAAACTAAAGATTCTTCATTTTCATAACAACATGACCGGAGATGAAGGCGCGATTGCCATTGCTGGACTTGTGAAAGAATCACCAATACTAGAGGATTTTCGGTGTTCATCCACACGTGTCGGCTCTGAAGGTGGAGTTGCTTTGTCTGATGCTCTTGGGATTTGTACCAATCTGAAAAGGCTAGATCTGCGTGACAACATGTTTGGAGTCGAAGCAGGGATTGTTTTGAGTAAAGCCATACCCGCGTTTGTCAATCTCACGGAGGTCTATCTCAGTTACTTAAACCTCGAAGATGAAGGAACTTTAGCTCTAGCTAATGCTCTCAAAGATTCTGCTTATTCCCTTGAAGTTCTCGAGATGGCTGGGAATGACTTTACATTGGAAGCAGCTTCTGCTTTGGCAGCCTGTATAACCACAAAGAAAGCCACTTTGACCAAGTTAAATTTATCGGAGAATGACTTGAAGGATGAAGGTGCCATAGTAATTGCCAAGGCACTTGAAGACGCATTTGAACAATTGATTGAAGTTGATATGAGCACCAATGCAATCAGAACGGCTGGAGCTAGGGCTTTGTCTCGGGCTGTTGTTGGTAAACTGGGCTTTAAGTTGCTGAACATCAACGGAAACTATTTATCCGATGAAGGGGTTGATAGCGTTAAAGAAATATTCGTGGAGTTCCCAACCATGCTTGGTCCTTTGGATGAGAATGACCCTGAAGGAGAGGAATACGATGATGAGGTTGCAGAAAACGGCGATGATGATGAAGACGAGTTGGGATCAAAGCTCAAAGACCTTGAAATCACGCAGGACGAATAGTTGAGAAAGCTTCATGACGGTTAGATTACCATTTTCTTGTGGCAGAATATGCATTCAGCGTATTCATAATGTTATTACTCAGAATTAGGATGAACGATATCGGTATTGGTATGTTTTGTTTCTATATTCAGACCTCTAGCATTCAGTACTTGTTGTATTATTACGACTTCGATTTGGTGCTTTTCAACTTATAATTTTCGTTCTAGGAATCATGTAATTTTTTTGCTGCACGGTTGGGCTTTTTTAATTTTTACCCATTTGATCTCGTGGAGATTTAACGACATAAATGGATTTAATTTATAAAAGTACAACACGTTGAGGCCATGTATCATCAGCCACAACGATTCGATTACGTATTTCTTGACGTTTCCTAAAAAATTGTACTTGTCATTGTCATAAACATTAAAGTGGAATCGAGAACTGTTTAATTTTACAAGTTTTTTTTAGCTAATTATAGTTACGTATAAATAAAAGGTTCACAAAGAAAATGAATAGAAAAACTATTAAAGTTCATTTATGTTTTAATTCTTTTCATTTTTATTAAGAGAAAAATAAAATAAACCTTGTATTAAATATGTTTATCTATTCTTTTCCATTAAGAATTAAGATTTCCTGTAAAATAAAAAAGTTTGAAATGTGATTACATTCTTTTGATTCTACAAAACTAAATGACGTGAACTTATAATCATTCTAATTATGTAAAAGGTAATTTGTAAGTGTAAATTTACACGTTAAATGTTTTCTTTGTCCTAAAATTTACACGTTAAATATGTTAAAATAGTTTTGAACATCTTTATAATATACAAAAAGATGTTTAAAACTATTTTCTTTATCATCCCGATAAAGATGTTACTAAGGCTTCAGGGAGTGGGCGCGGCAACCGATTCGGCAGCCTCGGTACCGAGAGGGAACACCGCACCCTCCCCTCGGCATCGGCAAAATTGAATTTGGCATCGGCGTTGAGATGCCGAGCGATGTCTCTCTCTCCCTCCCTTCCGACCGTTGGCGTGTGTGTGTACATATACACGTAATTTTTTAAAATACACAAATTCTCAAATACTTCAAAAATTCAAAAAAAATTCCCACAAACCTCAACCACCATTCTCTTCTCTCTCAAATATTCAAACTTTTCAAATATTCAAATGACATCCGGTTCCGGTTCGACGAACAATACGAACACACCAACCTCGACAAATCAAGGTTATCGTCCGATCCCGATGCAAATGCATCAACCAATATATTCTCCGACGAGTTTTATGAACTTTGCGGGGGTTCCGCAACACGTTTTCGGTCGAGGGTATGACATCACGCCTACTCGACTAAAATTTATGCCTCCGGAATATTCGCAATTTAATCCGTTTACAGAGTACCAACCACTCTCTTCCCCAACCTGATCCCCATTCGGCACCCATCCATCTCAACATATTACCCAACCCGAAGTCGTTCCGGAAACACAATCCGAAGTCGAAGTGGATCCCGAACACGGGCCGACTACGAAAGATAAAAAAAAGAAATCAACAACGAGGGCTCCTACTCAACATTGGACCCCGCAAGAAAAGAAGACGTTGGCACGAGCTTGGCTCGATGTTTCTGAAGATCCTATTACTTGTACTGACCAAAATAGGAAAGACTTTTGGAATCGAATTCGGTTTAGGTTCCACCAAGAAATGAGGAAAAATGACTACCGTTCGAAAGACCAACTATACACAAAATGGATGAATGTCAACGCCGTCGTTAAACAATTTTCGGCAATATTTCATTCCATCCAATGGGAAAGTGGTCAAAACGACGCCAACATTCTAAAAAAGCACTTGGAATGTTTAAAGACGCGAATGGGTATCCGTTTTGACATATCGAAGTTTGGTCGGTCGTAAAAGATTCTCCAACTTGGCAACGTGTTGCGACGGCCGACGATTTTATCGAACGTGGGTCTAAACGATAAAAAACAACGGACTCTAACAAGTTCACCATGTCGTCGGATGCGCATATCGGAATCAACCTTAACGACGATGACGACTCGTTTGAGGTTCCCCCACCCACACGGCCGATTGGAAGGAACACGACATAACGTAATGGTAAAGCGGCAACAAGTTCCGGTACGACGCCAATACCGGGTTCACAAGATCTTGAAGCCATGACGGCAAATGTAGCTGGGTTACAAAATCGTTTAGGCAAATATTTGGATTTAAAAAAACAAGATCTTGTCGCGAGACAAAAAGCTCGTGACTTGAGAGTTTATTTCAAAGACGTTAGTCATTTGACCGGAAGACAACTCGAAGTCGTGATGAAACAAAAGGAAGAAATAGAAAAAAAAAATGGGGATTGTAGATTTTATTTTTAAGTATGTTTTTTTAGAAAAAAAAATGTTAAGTTTAAGTCTTTTAATGTTTTTTTAAGTATTTTTAAGTATGTTTTTTTTATTTTTTTTAGTTTTAATGTCTTAATTATTAAGTTGAATGTTTTATGTTATGTTAATTTTAATAATATTAATTAAATTTTTATATGTTATGTTTAATTTTAATATTATTAATTAAATGTTATTTTTTATTTCAATATTTTTATTTTAAGTTTTAAATGCAAAAAAAAAAAAAAATCGAATGACAACCACAATCTCGAAATGACATCAAAATAACAAAGAATGACAAAACTGACGTGGCGGCAGATTTGAGTGACATCCATAGCAACCACACCCTTTGGCCTAGTTTCAATATAAAGTGTACTTACCTCTTCATGTGCGCGTATGATCATTAGGATATAGTTATAAAGAGGTTAAACGCGTTGCAAGGGATTGTAAATCTGTTTTTATAAAAATATTAATTTAAAACATATAACAGAAACAAAACAGTTATATAAAATATTTAATAAAAAATATTTTATTATTATAAAAATAGTTTGGACAAGATTTTACACCGGATAGTGAATTAAAAATAATATGATCACAACGTGGTATTCGAGTTTTACAAAACAACGTTTATTAAGGGTTATATAAGATAAACAATATAATTATATTCGAATATTTGTAAAACAAAATATAGGGTTTATTGTGAAAAAAAACAAATATATTTTAACCATTTTTATGTTTTCGTCCATTAATATATATATATTTTTTTCCAGAAAGTCCTCCAGGCAATTATTTTTTCTAGTTTTTTGTAATTGACTAATAGAACTCGGTTATGATTGGTAAACGAGTTTTTTAAACACTAAAATCCGGGTTCTAATTGTCAAATTTCACTAAACCAGGAAAAAAAATTAATTCGCAGACTTTCTTGAAAAAAAATAATATGGAGTGACGAAAACATAAAAATCGTAAAAGCATGTTGGTTTTTTTTATAATAAAGACCAAAATATGTTGAAAATTATAAATTTAAAAACAATTACGTACGTGAATAAAATTTTTGATGTCATAGAGAATTGGTTTTTAGTTTACGGTAGTAAATTGTATATATAAGTGTTAATAAAAACAATAAAATCATATGTTTAAAGTTTTATAAGTTTACATATATTAAAAAGTTATAAAAGAAAAAACGAATCAATTATATATTATATAAAAAAACATTAGCTAGCGATCGTGATTTTTACTCGATGATCACTTACTGCTTTCGGTCTGAGTTTATAAATGGAAAGAATGTGATCGATCGGTCACTAAACAATAATTTTTTTTTATCATTTTCAAAATAGTTGGAACGAAAAGAAGTTTGATATATGTAGATAAAAATAATGTGATCATAATAATATATTACATGTTATCATAGAAAAATAAAACAATCATATATTGTAACAACCCATTTTTTCAGACCTGGTACATGAAATTCTTTTATTATATATTTAATATATTAATATTGCGCTGGTCTAATAATATCCCGATTAGTGGATTATACGTGTCGAGATTGATTTATGCGGATTACTAATGTTTATGAGATCACGAGATTAAATGGGTTCAATTGATATTAATATTGAAAATACGATATCAGGTTTGGATTAATGGGTACCGGGTTACTATATATATATATATATATATATATATATATATATATATATATATATATATATATATATATATATATATATATATATATATATATATATATATATATATATATATATATATATATATATTGGATCAGGTGAGAAAGATTTTTCGTGAGAAGAGATGAGAAACAATAACTGAATGCCATGTGTCAACACTTATTAAATGTCTTAAGGGGTAGATTAGTTCAAAACAATATTTTATTAATTTAATTAGATATAGATATATTTGGAGATTCCTTTTAAATTTGGCAAGTATTAAATACATATTAAATGCTTGGTAGAAAAAGAAATCAAATTGTAACCTCTCTTTTCTTCCTCTCTTTCTTTAAACATGCCTTCAACTAGAAGGATATTGTTCATCGTCGAATCTATTGTTGCCTTCAACCGGATCGATGTCGTTCATCGATCGCCGCCATGCCTGTATTTACCGGTCACCACCACTCTATAGCACGTCGCAAGATCCACTACCGCCTTCAACCAGATCGATATTGTTCATAGTTGTTGCATCTATATCTACCGCTCAACACCACCTAATACATTGCTGCGACATCCACCACCGCTTTCAACCATATCAACATTGCTCATGGCCGCCGCATCCCATAGCTACCATCTCACCAAGAGCCAAGTTTGTATCCGTTCATACACATCTTGATGACTTCTCTCCATTCGAGCAAGTTCCGGTTTTAGTTAGTATTGTTTTCTAAAAATGGGTTTGTACCCATTTTTAGGCAGATCCAGTTTTATAGAAAAATGATCCAGTGTTGAATCACTCACTGGATCGATGTTGTTAAACAGTGTATCACTGTTATATGTTATTGTGTATCACTGGATCGATGTTGTTAAACAATTTTATAGAAAATTGATCCAGTTTTGTATCACTTGAACAACGTATCAATCACCGGTTTGTTGTATCACAGTTATATATTATTGTGAATCAATTTTATATTAAATCTTGTATTAAGCCTCTTATTTGAATCACCGATTTATTGTATCACTTATTTGAATCTTTTATTTATAGAATCATAAATGTTCTATAAAACAAAAAATCAATATGTATAACTGAATCAACAATTTTTATAATAAATATTGTATCCATCTTATAAAATATATTGTATCAAACGAACACGTTGAATCCATGGTGAAAATCTAAAACAATTAACAAAATAGAAACGTTAATTAAAAATGAATCATGGGTTTGAATTAAATGATCAATAATTCATTGAAAAAGTATCCAAAATAATTATTTCTATAAATATTATTTGTATTTATTAGTTGAATAGTTTCCATAATTTGTAAAGAGACATTTTTAAGACTAATTAGTTTATAACCCACGTATTACGTGGATATCTTTAATTAAATTTATTTATATAAAATGTATATGAGTAAAAATAAAAACATACAAAAATAATAATTGTGTTTATTTTTTCTTATTTAGATTAAAAATTAAAGTATATTTATCTTTTTTAAAAATATTAAATTGTATTTATCTTTTATTTTTTATAAGTTGTAATTATCTTTTTGGTGAACGTAGAGGTGACACGTGACATTTGATATTTTCCTTTATTATACATAATAATAATAATTTCGACAACTAATTCAAATTTTTATATTTGGATCTAATTATGATTATTATGGATGATAATGATAGATATTTATTTTAGGTAAACATTAATTTTAAATGTTACAAAATCTAATTTATTACTAATTAATTAATGAAAAAAAATAAAGTCAAAATTTAATGCAATTAAGTTAGGTTATAAATTTTGAAAAAGAGGTGGAAAAATAAAATTTTCTTGTATTGTAGAAGTGACATATGACATTAATTGTTTTGTTTTATTATAATATATAGGTTAATCAACCCATGTATTACATGGGTTGATTTAGAAAATACATATTTTTTTTATATTTTAATAAATTATTATAAAATTTATATATAATTAAAATAAAAAAATTGAAAATTAGTTAAATTAAAGATAAAAAAAATACTTAGTTGTTTGATATTAAAAAAATATTATTATATTATATTATTAAAAACAGATAATATGTGTTTGTAAAAAATGTTTTTTTTAATTTTTATTAACTTCAAATATGAAATATCAATATAAGAAACAAAAAACTTCAATTATGTGAATGTGTATATATTTTAAAAATGATAAAATATAAAAATGGAATATCTGAAAATCAACAATCAAAATTTATCATATTCACAATTGAAGTTTTATTGATTAAATTTTAAATTTTCTTAGCAAAATATTAACAAAATTTTTTAACTTTATTTACTACTTTTCTACATTTAAATCCAAATTTTAAATTTGAATTTAACTATGATCATTAAGGATAATAATGACACATATTTATTTTAGGTAAATATTAATTTAATATTAATTCATTAATGAAAAAATTAAAATTAAAATTTAATGTAATTAAGTTAAGTTAGTAAATTTGGAAAATGAATTAAAAAAAATGGCATAGGTGTAATTATTGATTTTAATTAAGGGTATGAGAGACATTTCATAAATAATTATGAGTTGTCAATAATCTGGGCCATTGATTTCTTTCCATCCAATGGTCCAGAAACTCCAAGTGGTTTTCTTATTATATATAGTATAGATTTGCCCCTAATTTTGATTATGAAGGAATGACACATGACGCTCTCTAGCTCCTTCTCACCTTTTCTCACCATATGATCCTTCTCACGTGATCCATATCCTATATATATATATATATATATATATATATATATATATATATATATATATATATATATATATATATATATATATGAGTTTAATTGAGAACTTTTATGCACCAAGGAACCTTGCGGAACTTTTGTGCATCGAATAATCCACCAATAGTGGCATAAAGGGCATTTAAGGAATAAAAAATATATTGAAATTAAATATATGGAAATAAAAATATGGAAATTAAATCAATAATAACTACATTTCCATAAATTACACTCATTTCTCTCTCTCTCTCTCTCTCTCTCTCTCACACTTACTCACACTCTCTCCCTCTCCCTCAAGGTTGCAAGACCACCACTAACCACGGCGGTGCACATCACCACCATGACGATTTCATCTCTCTCTCTCTCTCTCTCTCTCTCTCTCTCTCTCTCTCTCTCCCCCTCTCGGCCGCTAGAAGGACCACCGTCGCTCACGATGATGCACACCACCACCACAGTTCCATCTCTCATTCTCTATCTCGCCTCTCCCCTCTCCCTCTCGGCCGCTTGAAGGGTCACCGCCACTGCAACCGCCACCACCACGATCCCCTATCTTAATTGATGATGAACGATTTGGGTAAAAACACGATGAACATGAACGACGATGAATGAATAATGATAAACATGGATGATGAACGATGAATATGATGATGATGCATAAAAGTAACAGCACGATGCATAGATGGATGATGAACGATGATGCATGATGAACATGGATGATAAACGATGAACTTGATGATAATGAACAATAATGATGCACAGCAGCACACGATGCATAGATGAATAATGGACGATGATGACGAACAATGAACATGGTGATGAGTAACATCGATGCATCATGAATTTGTATAGATAAAGTCGAGATGCATCACGAATTGAACGATGAACATGAAATGCATCAACATATCCATCATCTTTATTGAATTTTTGTTAAATTTGGAAGTGTATCAATTGGATTTATTTTAGCATTTATTATTTAATTATTAGTTAGAATATTAAATTTAATGAGATATGCACATTCCCTAAAATGTCTTCCATGTTTATTTTGCAATGCACAATATGCATAAAAATGTCAAACTATTTACCATTCTGTCATTTAATCTAATCCATACAATTTTTTGATCTAATGGATGGTATGAGTTTTTTTGTACCTCGATGCACAAAAGTTCTCAATTGAACCTCCTCTCTCTCTCTCTCTCTCTCACTCATATATATATATATATATATATATATATATATATATATATATATATATATATATATATATATATATATATATATATATATATATATATATATATATATATATATATATATATATATATATATGGATCTCGTGAGAAGGATTGTTGTGTGACAAGAGGTGAGAAGTAACTACAAGTTGCCATGTGTCATCCTTCCTAAAAGAAAATCAAGGGCAAATAAATCATAGTATTATATATTATCTCTCCAAGCAATTAATTATGATTTTAAATAGTTATCAATATTTATGGAAACAATATTTATAAAAAATAAAAAGATGAAACAATGAATTATTTTAATCTAATAAGAAAATAAAAACATTCGTTCATCATCAATTTTTTTACAAATCTATTGAATCAAACACATATTAACGTACTTAATAGCTTTTTTATAAATTCATACATATTCATACAGAATCAACCAAGTTTTTCATAGAATCAAACACATCTAATACAAAATCAACCTAAATTTTAATACGTATAAAAATATTGGATATATTATATATTTTTTCAAAACTTATTGATCTTTCATATCTTTTACCTTTGATTCACTTTTTTTGTCGCTGATTCTATTTTTATTATTGGCTCATATTGTCAACATTGATTCAATGTTTTATTTGTACAATATTTCATAACATTTGATGTTGAATTTTAGATGCAAACGTTTGATACAATCGATAAAAGACATTGACATCATTGAATCAATTACATATGAGTTTCAATGAAAAATAACAATGATTCAATACATATGAAATAAAAGACTCGATATTATACTGAGTTTACATCTGCATATTTAGAATTTTGTAAAAACAGTGGTTCAATGTTTTGTTTAGATATTAAAATTTAAATGTGATTCAATAGTCAACGACGTTAATACAATAAACTATAATTTGTATTTCATTATAAAAAATGATTAGATACCTTATAACGTCAATCTAGTAAATTATAATCATTGATTCTTTGAAAACCAATGGTGATTCAATTATAAATAAATATAACCATTGCATTGAGATCAAGGGCTGCGGAACCTTAGTATGAGACTCGAAGATGGAGTCTACTCCTATAAGGAGTACCGTCGTCATCTTCAAGTCATAACCGATGAAACATTTGAGAGATATGGAGGGAAGAGAACATGCTCCTTGATGGGTTGATGTTACACCCATTTTAGCATACATGCACTGCCGATTTGAATCTTCCCCAGCTTTAGATGGGGGTTATGAGAGGAAATGAATGAGGGAAGAGATAATGTGGAAATGATATATTATGACTTTTAAATTTCCTAAATTAACTCAACAGATTATATTCTCTGACATTATTAAAACGTTTAAATTTTTAATTTAAAATAAATATTTACTAAACTACCCCTAATATTAATTAATAGATAAAGACACATGGCACTCTCTAGCTCCTTCTCACCTCTTCTCACATTAAAGTATTCTCACGTGATCCAATCTCTCTCTCTCTCTCTCTCTCTCTCTCTCTCTATATATATATATATATATATATATATATATATATATATATATATATATATATATATATATATATATATATGCTTTATTTTTAATATCTTCTTGCTTCCTTCATCCCTAAACAAAAGATTTAAGTGTGTATGTGTTGTGTGTATTGCTGGTGCTGGAACAGAAGGAAACAAACAGAATTCCAAGATTAGATGTTGAATTCGTCTTAAATCTCCTCCTCTTCGTGTTCTTGAGTAAAGAGGTAAGAAAGCTTTGATTGTTGGATTAGAATCTTCTAATAAATCTGTGAATTCTTGAAATTGGCTTGTAAGCCTGTAGGATAGAATCATATACCGATTCTGTAAGTTTAAATGGTATGGAAATCGAGTTTTTGGGGTGAAAGTATCCCTTGGAACAACCATGAAAACGAGTAGAGGACAATCTGTTCACCTAGTAGCGCGGTCGCGACGAGTCTTTTGGCGGTGTGCAGTCGAGATCGATTTGGGTCCTTAGGACGCGGGCTAAGATGATGAGCGTGGCCGCAATCCCAATGCGGCCGCAGTGGGTTGGGTACGGGCCGCAATCAAGCATTACTGAGCCAGATTTGGTTTCGGGCTTTGAGACCCATTTGTGGTTACTTTTGGGGCCTGAGTCAGTTTCAGGATCAGTATACGAGTATGTTATGTGTATCGGTTGAGTTGTATTGACATTTTGGGATTTATGTGTATACATGGACGATCAAACAGTGAGACGGGTCGAGATTGTGATCAGAGTGTTCAGTGGATTGATCATATTAGATAAGGTGAGTACTCGAGTTCTTTTCTAAACGCGAGCTTCTTTAACGAGTTCTATCTGTGTAGCTATTATTTTGTGTTGAATATGAGATATGAACATGAGTCTCAAGTATGATTTTATTCTTTTTGTTATATGTGTTACATGTGCATGAGATGAGATCCATTTCAGAGTGTCCGCGATGAGTTCCATGCGGACTGTCATACGTGATGGGTGATCGCACAGGCTGACTGTCCGAAACCAGTCATTCAAGCGTATATATACCACATGGTTTATAGCCAGGTCGCTCCTGTGCTTAGTGATTTGCTAACCACTGTTGTGTGCGGTCTCTTAGCCGGGGAAAGTGTCCCCACAATGATTGACTTCTCTATAGAGTTTTGGATCTCATGCTTATTCGCGATCATATTTGAGATGTGTGTGTGATTACGTGCTATGTGCTAACATTATGTATTTATTTTGCAGAGTCTAACCCTCACGTACTCACGAGCTTCCCAACTTACGTTTTCGAGTCTAACATGTTCAGGTAGTCAGAAAGAGGAATAGCAGCCGCAGCCGCCGAAGTAGGAGTTGGAGCTACTTGTGTGTTAGTGCATTAGTTGCTGTATGTTGGATATTAAATTTCGATCTTGTGGATCTATTTTGTAACAATTATTTAGAGAATATTTAGTCTTGTAATTTATTTCTTAGTTAGTTATTTTGTATGAAAAGTTCAAGGGCCAAATGTGTCATTCCTTGAAACTAAATTAAATGAGCCTACAACTAGGCTCCTAGGGTTTTGTATTAAGACACAGTTGACATTTTTGTGTGAGAATTGAATTCCTTCTTCCAGCCGCCACATATTATTCTCTCAACATTCTCTTTGTCTTCTTTAATCATTTCACAATTATTGAGTGCATATTCTGATTGTGAGTGTTTATAGAACATTAAAGTGCTGATATTATCTGGGAAACTACAACAACAATTGGTATCAGAGCCCAAAACGGTGGATTTAAACTAAAGAAAATCGGATTCTGCAGAAACTTCATCATCTTTATCGAGTTCTTCATCCATATTCACAGTTTGATCTTTATTTTCTCCAATATTTTGCTGTTTTTGTGATGTTCTTTTCATATAATCATCCTATTATCATTCCCTACTAATTTGGAGCTTCTTAGGTTCAATTTTAACATTATATTGTTCATCTAATCGATTGTTTAAAAATCTTGAAAAACATGGGTTTTCTTGCTATTTTGGTCCATTTTTAAAGATTTTTTTTAAGTGTTTTGGTATATTTTAAAGGCTAAAAAGTGTTTAGAATAATTTTCCAATATTTTTAGGCCAAAAATCTGCTAGTTTTAAGTCTGGACTGTTGCTGAAAAATTTCATATCTGCTGTACTTCGGACCTACACTGTAGCTTTTCGGACCGTATTTCGGACCATCTAGGAACCCCATTCGGACCAATTCGGACCATACTTCGGTCCATCCTTAGGTGTCATTCGGACCAAATCTTTCCAAATTCGGACCCCACTTCGGTCCCATCCGAACTTCGGACCATTCGAAGTTCAGATCAGACAATTTTAGTTCACTTAATTTGACTTGTGCTTTAAATTGTAACTTCATTTCGGACCACCCGAATCCGGACCATCCGAATTCGGTTCTTCCTTATTGAAACTTTTCCCAAGTGTTCATCCGAAGTGACTACTGTTCAACCGAACTCGGACAATCCGAATTCGGTCTTCTGTTTTTGGTTCATCCAAATTCAGATTCCAGCCAGTTGCCACTGTTCATCCGAATTCGGTCCATCCATCCATTGGTCAACACAGTCTTGGTCCATTCGAAAGCACTGTTCACCCGAATTCGGTTCTAGTCCGAACCAACTGTTCATCCGAATTCGGTTCCATCCGAAATCAATACTTGATCCGAATTAGTACCATCCGGAGTACTATTCATCCACAGTTCAGTCCATCCGATTCAAGTTTCCACCTTCAAGATCTTATTCTTCTATATCAGCACCCTATATCATGTCTCGTGAAGCTCTTGTCCTCGGATCCGAGAACAGACCACCTGTTCAGTATCCCGATGAGTATGAGCAGTGGAAGTCCCATTTCCTAAAGTTTTTCGGTATGCAACCCAATGGCAACCTTATGCTTCAATCCATCTCTGAGGTCCCAATTATCTACTATCAGGAAATAGCTGCTAGACCCGAGGCTGACCCCCCTGTACTCGCATCAAAAGTTGAAAGGGAACCTGCCAATGATGCCGAGCGAGACAGGCATCATGCAGACAAGAGGGCCGAATATCTGATCTACCAAGACCTCCCCACTGATATCTTAGTCGGAGTAGACAGTAAAATGTCTGCTAAAGAAATGTGGGATGAGTTAGAAGTTCAAATGCTGGGGGCAGACCTAGAGACCGTGCAAAAATTGAGGAAGCAAAGGCTAAGTTCAGTGAATTCAGGGCCAAAGACGGGGAGTCGCTACAGGCCACATTTACTAGATTCTGTGCAGTTCTGAATGAGCTAAACAAAATGCACATCAAGAAAGACAAGGATGACATAAACATCCAGTTCTTTTCTGCCTTAGTCCCTGAGTGGAAAATTGCATGCCGAGCCACACGACGAGTGTTAAACATTCCCGAACTATCAATCAACGTGGTGTTTAAAGTGCTGAAAAAGTATCAGGGTGATGTGGACCAACAGAAACAGATGGCCATTCAGCTAGCGTCCTTGTTACTATCTGCCAACACCGGCATCAAACCCACTAATTCCCTGGCCTTGATATCAAACAAGACCATTCCCACAGCATCTTATGCTCAAGGTTCCTCTTCTTCCCAGTGCCGCTATGCTTCTCCTCCGCATGAGATAATAGATGAGGAAGAAGCGGCAATTCAGGAACAGATAGCGTTATGGAGAAATCGTCTCCAACAATGACGTTTTTCCAACAAGACTAATAATCAGCTCCGCTACGACACCGGTCCGCGGAGGTACTTGGATGAGAGAAGAGATGACAGACAAGATGATTATCGTAGGGACGACTATCGCAGGGATGACAGGGATGATCGAAGATACGACGACCGAAGGGACTATCGGGATGACCGCCGTTATGAAAGGCGAGACAATAGGCGAGATGATCGACGCGACTATGATCGAAGGGATGATCGTCGTGATGAACGAAGGGATGACCGACGGGACGATCGAAGAGACTATGATCGTCGGGATAATCGGAGAGATGATAGTAGGGAACCTCGCCGTGCCGACAAGAGGCCGGTGGAGAGGAGAGATGAGAGGCCGAGAGCCGAAGAGCCGAAAGGAGCCGAAGAACGTCTCTGTTATAAGTGTGGAAAACCGGGCCACTTGGTCGGGAGTGCAAAATCAAGTTTGACAGGGACGTCGGTTACTATGAGCGGAAGTTGGAAGCTGCCAAGAAGCGAACAGATGCTATGGCTCTCGTTGCCCAGGAAGACTATTGGGATGCAGAGGATACTGATGACGAGGACGATAAAGGAAAGAATTGCTACATGGCTGATCGTCTGAGATTGGATAGCTATGCTACTTCAACTGATTCAGATTCAGACACTGCTACTGAGGGGGAGACAACGCCAAATCCACCAGCATGTCTGATGGCCAGATCCGACGATCCAGAATGTTCGTCATCAGATTCCGAGACACGAGAGGTGCATTCCTTTTACATTCCAAAGCATGTAAATAATTTATCTGTAAATAGTGAATGTAAATTGCACACACATATACTTGATTTAGAAGCTAGGTTAAATGCTAAAACTGAAAAGTGTGTGCAGGCTGAACATCTAGCCCAAACTTTAAAAGAGTCATGTGAATTATATCAATCAAAGTGGTTAACTAATAATAATGTGATAAAACATATGCTAATCGAAAAGGTAGATGTTCAGGATAGGAATACGTACCTAGAATCTTGTATGGATAGGTTATCTAACGAAAAGCTCTCATTCAAAGAAGAAATATCTGTACTTTCAAAACAATTAGAGACAGTAAGTATGGAAAATATAGACAGCTTAGAAAAATACAAAATGATAGAAGAAGAAAGAATAAGTTTGTACTCTCGAATAAAGACCCTTGATGATGCATCTTTAAAACGGGGTCAAACTGAACAAACTATTCATTTGAATCAGCCCAAAGAAACTAGGTTTTACCATTCTAAACAAGGAATCAGTTTTAAAAATCCTAAATATTTGGAAAAGGCTCAAAGAGTTTTACCTTTGTTTTATGACATGAATTACATGGGTGCTGGGATTAAATCTTTCTTTTTTGAGTCATCAAAAGAAATTTTAACCCAAGAGGATGAGAAACGCGTTGTAAATAAAGAAAAAGAAATATCTTTTAAATATGAATAACTAAACGAGAGTTATCGTTCTAGAGTACCCACTTTAGAGGAAGACTTATTGTCTAGTTATTCAGAAGCTGAAATGAAAGCAGAAGCTGTAAAACCAATCCCTCACCTTTACATTCCTACAAAAGTTCTTCAACATCAAATTACTGTTTTAGAAGAGGAATTAAAGTCAACTCAAAAGAAAGCTCTTGATTTTCAAGAAGCTCTTCTTAAGAGTGAGGAAAAATTGGTAAATCAAACACTGAAAGATCTTTTAAAAGAACCAAGAGTTTCTCATCCTACCAAAATGCCACTTATGTCATCCAACAAAGGCAAAACTAAAAATGAAAATTGTTCTATCAATTGTAAAGGTGAGTGCTCAAAACCTTTTAAAGCTGAGGTTTCGAAAAAGACTCAGATTCAATCCAAGTCTTTTAAGAAACCCACTCACCAACAAAAAGAAAAATCCTTAAAGTCTAAGTCTTCCATGCGTACTGACTCTCGTTGTTTTGTTCCTACAAATCATGTAAGAAGAGTCCCAAAAACTACCATGCAGGATTTTACAAGTTTTTTTTTTATGAAGAAGGCTGTTATGCCAATTGATTTTGTTTCTAGAGATAGGATGCCTATAATATCTGAAAACAATATCTGTAATGATGTAACGAATTCTACTGCTTGTTTAAAGTACTCTTTTAGTGACTTGTTCAATTTATGTCCAACTCGTTTTAGACGCCAAGTTCCTGAAATGAATGCTTTTGTGCCATATCCTGCTAAAAGAATTCGCAAAAAAAAAATGTTGCATCATCGGCCACAACAAAAAATGAGACTTGTCCTTTGCCGAGGCCCAAAACCAAAGCAAAAGTCAAACAAGTCTCAAAAAGTCAAAAACCAAAGGTAATTTCGTCGCATAAGGTTCCAAAGCCTGATAAATCCAATTTTCAATGTATTCCAAAAGGCTATGCATTCGGACCACACATAACTGCAAAATGGGTTCCTAAACTGCAAACGTGCCATATTCACCTGGAATTCCTAACCAAAAAGGACCCATATTAAGATGGGTACCCAAGGTTGTGTGATCTTAATGCAGATGGTTCCTGGTTACTTCAGATCAAGACCCGTAGTTCAATGAATTGGCTTCTAGTTATCATAGACTAGGACCCGTTCTTCTGCTTGTCGGTTGTGCTTAAACCGACACGTTTGGCTTCTGTGCACACAGCTCAGGACCCGATCTTAATTCATCATGTTTTCTGAACATCTCGGTTCAGAACACGGTTTGATTGTCAATAAAAGATGGATGTGTTTGAATGCTTATAAATTTTCATTATGTGAATTTATTTGTTTTTCAGGCTAAATCCATCTGGTATATGAATTCGGGTTGCTCAAAGCACATGACTGGGAGAAGAGAATTGCTGTCCAACGTAGTTGAACAATATTGTGGGACGGTAAAATTCGGGAACAGTCACCAGGCTCACATAAAAGGATACGGGGACTTAGTCTTAAATAATCTAGCCATCAAGGATGTTGACTATGTTGAGGGATTATCAGATAATCTGTTTAGCATAGGACAACTCTGCGATAAAGGATTAGAAGTAACATTTAGGGCTAAGAACTGCAGTGTTAAGAGTATGGATGGCAAAGAAATCTTATCCGGTTCCCGTAACTCTAACCTTTACACCATAGACGTAGCTAAGCTCTTGGTCAAGGATAGCATCTGCCTTTTATCAAAATCCTCTTCAAAAGACTCTTGGTTGTGGCATCGAAGGTTATCCCACTTAAACTTTGAAAACATCAACAAGCTGGCTGCGAAACAACTGGTGAAAGGTCTCCCAGAATTACGATACGAAAAAGACCATCTTTGTGGAGTTTGTGAGAAGGGAAAGATGAAACGATCATCTCACAAACCAAAACCCGAACCATCAACGAAGAGAGTGTTGGAGTTACTTCATATGGATTTATGCGGACCGATGCGGACCCAAAGCATAAATGGGAAGCGATATATGTTGGTTATCATTGATGATTACTCACGATATACCTGGGTTAAGTTCTTGCGATCCAAGGATGAGACAGCTCAAGAAATCATCGATTTTATAAAGAGTGTCAAAACCCAACAACAACTTTCCGTTCAATCAATCAGATCTGACAACGACACGGAGTTCAAGAATTCGGTAGTTGAGGGCTTCCTTCGATCCAAAGGTATTCAGCGTCAATATTCTGCTGCTAGATTACCTCAACAAAATGGAGTCGTAGAAAGGCGTAACCGTACAATGCTGACCTACTCAAAGCTACCTCCGTTCTTGTGGGCCGAAGCCGTGTCAACAACTTGCTACACACAGAATCGCTCCATAATCCATAAGTGTTTTAATAAAACTCCATATAAACTCTTCTTAAATAAAGTACCTTTTATCAAGTACTTACGTGTATTTGGTTGCAGGTGCTATGTGCTTAACGATAAAGACAACCTCGGGAAATTCAACGAAAAAGCGGATGAAGCGATCTTCATTGGATACTCATCCAACTCGAAGGCTTATCGTGCATTCAACACCCGAACCAGAACAGTCAATGAAAGTGAGCATGTCACATTTGATGAGTTGGCTGAACTGGCACCCGAATTTGATCATTCAGGACCACGCATTACACCGATGCCTGGAGACTCTTCTACTCAATCTACTTCTTTTTCACCTTCTGATTTAGTTAATTTATTTGATTCTTTTTATGTAGAATTTTTCGGTCCTAACGCTAATGTTTCTAATGTCTCTACTAATGTAGGTAATCCATCCAACAATTCAACTGCACCACAAATTCTATCCGATCCATCTTCATCCACATCATACCCTCATCCATCAACATCATTCAATGATACATCCGCAGTTGAATCTACTCAAGAAATACTCTCGCATATCATGCCAAACATCCTTCCTTCACCTGAACATTTTGAACCCGAACCGGAACCAGTGGTACCTTAACTAGAAACCATTGACCATGAATCATCTTCCATTCCCACACTCACCACTGAGATTCCATCCCGAGCACCCCTTCCACTCGAGACTAAATGGACCCGAAGTCACCCAACCGATCAAATCATTGGTGATGTCTCAACTGGTGTCCAAACACGTAGGGCGTCTGCTAATGAATGTCTCTTCGTATCATTCGTTAGTATGATAGAGCCAGCTCGTGTGGATGAAGCCCTAACCCAGACTGGATAGTTGCAATGCAAGAAGAGCTCAACCAGTTTGAACAGCTCCGAGTATGGCGGTTAGTTCCCAAGCCAAAAGACCGAACAATTATCGGAACAAAGTGGATCTATAAGAACAAATAAGATGAAAACGACATAGTGATAAGGAACAAAGCGAGACTTGTCGCCAAAGGCTACCGACAACAAGAAGGGATAGATTATGACGAGACCTTCGCTCCAGTTGCACGGATTGAAGCTATCAGAATCTTCTTGGCGTACGCGGCACACAAATACTTCAAAGTGTACCAAATGGACGTCAAGACAGCCTTTCTTAACGGTGAACTTAACGAAGAGGTGTATGTTGAACAACCACAAGGATTTGTTGATGCACATAAACCTGACCATGTTTATGTGCTAGACAAAGCCCTCTATGGTTTAAAACAAGCACCTCGCGCATGGTATGACAGTCTCTCTAATTTTCTTATCTCTGCTGGTTTCAACAAAGGTGTGGTGGACACAACACTGTTCACAAAAAGGGAAGGCCCGCACATAATGCTAGTGCAAATATATGTCGACGACATTACATTTGGATCTACTGAGAGTAATTTCTGTAAGGATTTTTCATCCCTAATGGAGTCCAGGTTCGAGATGAGTATGATGGGGGAAATGAACTTTTTCCTCGGATTACAAGACAAACAACTTGAAAATGGGATTTTTGTGAACCGGTCGAAATATACTCTTGAAATTCTCAAGAAGTATAAGTTAGACTGTTGCACGAGTATCGCAACTCCCATGGCTTCCAACTGTAAGTTAGACACTGATCCTTCTGGGAAAAGTGTCGATAATACAACTTACAGAGGGATGATAGGATCCTTACTGTATCTGGCTGCTAGTAGACCTGATATAATGTTTTCAACATATCTTTGTGATCGTTTTCAGGCCGACCCGAAAGAATCACACCTAACTGCGGTAAAACGCATTTTTCGTTTTCTTTAGGGTACACCCGATCTTGGTCTCTGGTATCCAAAGGGAACCGATTTTGATCTTACTGCCTTTTCAGATGCTGATTTTACAGGTTGTTGAGTTGACCGGAAAAGCACATCAGGTGGAATACAGTTCCTGGGAAACAGACCGGTGAGTTGGTCGTCCAAAAAGCAGAATTGTGTTTCAACATTCACAGCTGAAGCTGAGTATGTAGCACCTGCAAGCTGTTGCTTTCAAGTGCTGTGGATGAGAACTCAATTACGTGAATATGGATTCTCGCTCACCAACATTCCAATTTACTGCGATTCTCGAAGTGCAATTGCCATCTCTTGCAATCCCGTGCAACACTCTCGAACAAAACATATAAATATCAGGCATCATTTTATTAAAGATCATGTTGAAAAGGGAACAATTGAGTTGTATTTTGTTGGCACGGAATATCAACTTACGGATATCTTTACTAAAGCTTTAGACGAACCTCGTTTTCAGTTTTTAGTATCCCATATCGGCATGTTGAATCCACCTTCTAGTTAAATGTCAGACATTGTCTAAAATAATTCTTTTTCAAACTATCATGTTTGAAATTCCTTTATTTTAGAAAATATCTGTTATTTAATTTTAAGGGTTGTGTCACAAAATTAAATTTCAATAATTCCTTATCTATGTACATCTTTAATAATTAATGATCCTGACAAATTGCTGTATGAATTGTTCATCACTGAGTGGAACGCAAATTTAATCCAGATTTGTCTGTATCTTTAAGGTTGCTAAATAGGTTCAAGAAATTAATCTGAAAAACAAAATGAAGAGAATAGGTGCTTATTTGAGGGAGAGTATAGTTAGGATGTTAGTTTTTATAATTTTACGTTCTTTTTATCTTCTCTTATTTTAAATTTTAAATTTTAGGTTGATTAACTTTTAGATTTTAAAATTGAAGATAATCGATCAGAAAATCAGAAAAAGATTTTATTTGTTTCTAAATACGTCAAAAACCTAATAACATTTTTATTTTTATTCTATTTCATTTCTTTTGTCTTAACTTATTTGTTAAAAGAAAATTACAAAAAATATTTTATTTTACATTTGCTTATTTTTTGTTTCAAAGAAAAATACAAAAAGAGTGTGTATAAGTGGGCCAAAATTGTGCTTAAAATGTTTGTTTTTATTCATTTTATTTTGAGGCCCAAAATTGTTTTGTGTTTGTTGAAAAAAAAACGGCGGCCCATGTGAAGTTTTGGGCGCGGATCCTATGTAGCCGAACCGACCCGCTTCCCTTTGAATGGGGCGGGTCAAACGGTCAAAGGTTACTTTCCTTATTCTTCAAGATATTTTCAACACTTCTTCTTCTTCCTTCTCTCTTCACCGTCGCACAAACCGCCGACTCCCACCATTTTTATCACTCAAAGCTTCGTGGATCATTGTTTTTCACCGTTTTTCTTGCATTTATCATCTTCGGCACTATCAGGTAACCATTTAAGCAACTCGTTTGACTGTTTTATTTTCAAAATTTTCATAGTTTGTATTTTTGGTTTTTGGTATTTTTAGGACCTAAAATCTGCTTTGTTTAGTTAGTTGTAGCTTGTTGGTACACCCTGTGTGACGATAGCAGTCTAAGTAGTATTAGCATTTTGTGTAAGTCATGTTACTAAGTATTGAATATTACCTAGTGTTTGATATATGTGTGTTTATGTGTGTTTGATATTTATTGATTGTTTGTTTGAACTTGATGTAATGTATTACAAGAAGTTCAAACATAAGTTCAAAGATAAACTCAAACATAAGTTAAAACATAAGTTCAAATATAAGTTTAATATGTGATATTCGAATTTAGAATAAATTCGAATTCATTTTTAAAAAGACATTCGAATTTATGGTAAATTTGAATATGCACTATAAGGTAGATTCGAGAGTGTCAAGGGGACAAACTCGAATGGACCTTGGGCCTGATTCGAGTTTGGCCCATGACAAACTCGAATGAGCCTCTATAATTAGAGATCAACTCGAATCATTAAGGTACTTTTGTAGAATTCGTGTGAGATTAAGCAAAAGGGCGATCTCGAGTTTATCAATATTGTGAGTGTTATTTCGGATAGAATCATCTCGTAGGTGCGTTCGTCGTCGTCCGTACAACGTTGTGATAGTCTCTGTGTTCCGTGTGAGAGTTGTATCCGTCAAGCCGTTAACGAGGATTCCGCACTCGTTGACGGTGTCGCGTCTAGATAGATCTGTGTAGTGCAAGACCTTACAAGTGGTATCAGAGACTAAGATGCCTATGAGCGCTAAATCGGCAGAAGACCATCTTAATCTGTTGGCTTCATTTGTGGCCGCATATGGAAACTGCGTTCAGGGTAAAATCAACGATCCCGCTCTCTGGGATGAGGATTACGATCAGGTAGACCCTGATGACCTTGAAGAGATGGATCTCCAATGGCAACTGGCCATGGTGACTCAACGGGTTAAGAGGTTCATCAAACGGACAGGAAGAAATCTGAACATGAGTAACAACAGGATTGGCTTCGATAAGTTCAAAGTCAAATGCTACAACTGTCAAGGGTTAGGACACTTCGCCAGAGAGTGTCAGAGACCGAAGGTAGAGAATTACCAAGGGCAGAATCAGAACCATGGACAATATCAGATTCAATCCCAACAGCGATATCTTCCGAGTACATCAACCAGTCAACCCAACATAGCTGGTCTGTTATCTAACGTCACATCAGACAGACAGCTGGACGGTACTTATGACTGGAATACACATCCCGAAACGAATGCTAGAGCCTTTATGGCTGAAGTGACTGAGAGTGGATGTGAAGGAGCAGAGCAGAGCACTGGGGACATCAATCAACAAGAAAGCAGTCCGATGTGGGTGGAGAAGTCGGATGATCAGATGATTTTGGAGTTTGCCGCTCAGATGGCCAACGTCGAATCAGATCATTCAAAGGTAAGTCTGAAATTCTCTCTTTTCCATGAATTGTGTGTTTTATGTGCTATATCTAACGATAGGTTAAATTTAGTGCTAGAATCACATCATAATATCTCTGCTCAAAATGAATCTTTAAAATCAGATAATGCTAGCCTGATAGATATAAAGCAAGATCTTAGGGATAAGCTTAAGGCCGATGCACAAGACGTTATAGTTCTAAAGGACAAACTGAGCGAACAGTGCGTTAGGTTAGAACTCATGTATGAACATGTCGAGGCATTAACCAAGGAGCTGAAAACCAAAGACATCGAGCTAGCTGAGTCTAAGGTGAAGGTGGCTGAGGCAAATAGTAAGCTAGAGAAGTTTAGAAACTCAAGTCTTAACCTAGGGAAAATTTTGGATGCTCAACGCCAATCTAAAAAGCCTGTAGGTATAGGATTTCATGAGATTCCTCCACCATTTAATGACAACTATGTGCCTCAACCTCAGGAGAAAACTGAGAAATCAGTAGACTTAGAGGAAATACCTGAACCAGTGTCTGAGGCTGTCAAGGAAAACACACCTAAGGTGACTGACACAAATGTCAAGATTATGAAAGTCAAATTTGTGTCTTCCTCTAGTGAATCATCTGAAGGAAAACATAAAATTGATTTTAATGATCAGGACGATGAACCAGTCACTATAGATGCACAAAAAGAACCAGACACTAGTGAGACACCTAAGTCAAAGGGCACACACAAGAAGTCTATTGACAAGATGTCATGCTTTAGATGTCACGAGAGGGGGCATGTTGCTTCTAACTGTCCGCATAGGAAAGTTGACATTACACCTAAGACAGGGAAGCCAGAACAAGCTAAGCCTTCAACAAGTGTGGCAAGCACCAGTAGTTCTCAGAGTACCGAGAAAACTGTGCAGGCTACACCAAAACAGGCTGTGAAACAAATACCGGTGAAAAGTGGACCAAAAGAAGTGATTAGGACTAATTCAACGAATCGAGTCGTTAATCAATCTAGGTCTGGACCACAACAACAATATAGGAGAACAACACCTAGCAGATCATACACTCCGGTTAGGTCACACACTCCTGTTAGATATCACACACCGGGTACAGCTCAGGGATATCAGTTTGAAATGAATCATAATCGTAATTATTCAAGAGCTCCACAGCAAATGCCTACTCAAAGGCAAAGAGTGAACTTAAATCACTCGGCACCACAACAAACTCTGGTTCAAAGACCAAAGTCACCTGAAAGGAGAGATGGGTATTTGAAAGAGTTTAAGTATGTGGACGAGAATGGTATAACCAAGTCAGTTATGGCTTGGGTTCCCCGTAATAACTAACCTATTTTTCTTTCATGTGCAGGAGATAACCACAGGTCTAAACAACAAATGGTTCATCGGCAGTGGGTGCTCCAGGCACATGACAGGGGAAAGAAGTCTACTTAAAGACTTCAAGGGTGGGAATCGGGGATTTGTATCATTCGCGGGCAATAAGGGAGGAACCATCACGGGTACTGGAGAAGTCACTAATGGGACGATTACATTGGATCAAGTTTATCACATTGATAAACTGGTTCATAATCTCATTAGTGTATCTCAAATCTGTGATAGGAAGAATTCAGTGCTGTTCACTGATACTGAGGCGTTGGTGCTAAAACCGGGTTTCAAGATACCTGAAGAGTGGATTATGATGTGGGCTCCAAGGAAGAACGACTTGTATATGCTCGACATGAACAAGCCTGAATCTTCGATGGGTCCAATCTGTTTGTTATCTAAAGCTTCGGAGACTGAGTCGGTTCTATGGCACAGACGCATGGCACACTTGCACCTGAGAAAGATGAATTATATTATGAAAAATGGGTTGGTGCAAGGTGTGCCTAGGAAGAGTTTTCAGTTCTAGGATAAGTGTCTACCATGCAAGAAGGGCAAACAACATAAGAAGGCACACAAGTCAAAGACTCAGAACTCCATCTCTACCACATTCGGTTTGTTGCATATGGACCTCTTCGGACCAATCAACAAAAAGAGTATAGGTGGTAGTTGGTATTGTTTAGTTATTACTGACGATTACTCACGATTTTCTAGGGTTTTCTTTCTAGGTACAAAGGATGAGACGGCTTCCAAGCTCATCGGGTTCTTAGACCAAGTGGAGAATTCTTATGGAACAAGGGTTAAAAGGCTTCGTAGTGATAATGGAACTGAATTTAAAAACACTGTAATTGGTGTATATTGCCTATCTAAGGGCATAGTGCATCAATTTAGTGCACCCTATGAGCCACAACAAAATGGGGTGTCCGAACGAAAGAACAGGACATTGATTGAGGATGCAAGGACTATGCTTTCGGATTCAAAGCTTCCTACCATGTTTTGGGGGGAGGCAGTGAATACCGCATGCCATATTTTAAACCGGGTCCTTACAGTCAAATCTTTGAACAAAACCTGTTATGAAATTTTGAATAAACGGCCACCTAATTTAACTAGCTTCGAACCTTTTGGAGTACCATGTACTTTATTGCGAACAAAACATCAACCTAAGTTTGGTGAAAAGGCTGACGAAGGATACTTCCTAGGTTATGTGCCGAACTCACCAAACAAACGGGTTTTTAACAAAACTAATGGTACTGTAGAGATTGTGTATAACATTGAAGTCACAAGTTATACACATGAACCCCAAACAGGTCCGAAATGGATATTTGACTATGATAAACTGTTTGAGTCATTTAACATTCCTTTGGATGAAAATGCAGGTACCATCAAAAAGGACATAGCGACGTTGAATCTGAATGACGAAGGTCATACCTTTCCGAGGACCACTTTTCAATCCACATCCGAGCCTACTTCAACTGAAGATGGATCTCCAGAAGTCACTGATTCAGAAGCACCTTCAACTGAGAATCAAACTCAGACAACTAATTCCAACTCTGAGGAAACTGTCCACGAGGAGGAAAATATGGAATCTGAGGTTGTTCCCCCATTAGGTGAAATAGGATCAAATTTAGGAGATAATCTGAGAGTTGACGAGATAGAGACATCTAGGATCAACAAGAACCATCCTATAGAAAGCATCATAGGAAATCCTAATGAGGGTGTGAGGACTAGGAGTAGTTTAAATAACAACACTGTGTTGTTGTCGATGATAAATGACTCCGAGGCCTTTCATACCTGCCTCTATTCTTGTTTCATCTCGCAAGTAGAGCCAAAAAATGTGCAAATGACACTAAAGGATAACTCCTGGGTTGAAGCGATGCAGGAAGAACTCTCTCAATTTAGGAAACTAGAAGTGTGGGAGTTAGTTCCATTACCTCGAGGGGAAATAGCAATAGGAACCAAATGGGTTTTTAAGTGCAAAAGAGACGATCGGGGTATAGTCACTCGCAACAAGGCGATGTTAGTTGTAAATGGTTTCAACCAAGAGGAGGGAATCGATTACAATGAGGTGTTCGCGCCAGTAGCAAGGTTGGAAGCAATTCGTTTGTTTATGGCTTTTGCTTCCTTCAAGGGCTTTAAGGTATATCAGCTAGACGTTAAGAGTGCTTTCCTCTATGGGAAAGTGAAGGAACTGGTGTATGTAAAACAGCCGCCCGGGTTTACAGATCTGAAATATCCAGACATAGTATATCGATTAGATAAGGCTCTGTATGGATTGCATCAAGCACCGAGGGCGTGGTACGAGACTCTATCCAACCATCTGTTAGAGAATGGGTTTGAAAGAGGTAGGATAGATAGTACGTTGTTCGTAAAGAGAAAGGGTGAACACTTCATCTTGGTACAAGTGTACGTCGATGATATCATCTTTGGATCATCAGACGAGCAAATGTGCAAAGATTTTGAGAAGGTGATGAAGTCCAAGTTCGAGATGAGTGCAATGGGTGAGTTGAAGTTCTTTTTGGGTCTGCAAGTTGATTAGAAGAAGGAAGGGATGTTTATCCATCAGACGAAGTATGTCTACGACATATTGGAGCGCTTCGGGATGGAAGGGACTAATGACAGCTCATTTCAGCACGCCGATTCATGTGAATCACAATCTCGGACCGGGTACTGAAAGTGATACCGATGTGGATCCGACGCTATATCGGGCCATGATTGGATCACTTATGTATTTAACTGCTTCAAGACCTGACATTATGTTTGCTGTGAGTATTTGTGCTAGGTTTCAAGCTAATCCGAAAGAGATGCACATGAAAGCTGTGAAGCGGATTCTACGATACCTCAAGTCGAAACCGAAGCTGGGACTTTGGTATCACACGGAGGGAGATCTGGAACTGGAGGCATTCACGGATTCAGACTACGGAGGATGCAGCTTGACGCGCAAGTCAACAACTGGAGGTTGTCAATTCCTTGGGGGGAGACTGGTTTCCTGGCAATGCAAGAAACAGACTTCGGTAGCCGTGTCAACGTGCGAGGCCGAATACGTTGCTACTGGTAGTTGCTGTTCACAGGTTCTGTGGATACAACAACAATTGCGGGATTACGGTTTGGCTTATACTCAAACTCCTATTAGGATAGATAACCAATCTACAATTGCTATAACAAATAATCCAGTTAAACACAGTAAAACCAAGCACATTGACATAAGACACCATTTTATACGTGATTGTGCTGAAAAGAACTTAATTAAGCTGGTAAAAGTGGCAACGGATGATAATAATGCTGATTTGTTTACCAAAGCGTTTGATAAGTCACGGTTTGAATATTTGATTCAACTGGATGGATTGCGTATCCCAGAGTAAATTGACCTTAGTAGAACTTTATTTCTTTTTATAGCAGTAGTATTTCTTTCTTTTTTAAGTAAGCTTAGTAACTTAGGATAGTTTCTATTTTAAGTAACTTAGTAGTTTATAGTATTTTCTTGCTACGTCTTATGAAAAACAAAAGAAAAAAGAGAGAAAACCATAAAAAATTCAAAAAAAGAGAATATTAGAAAAAGAGTTGAGTCTTAGATGCATAGGTTCAAAGTGACGAAAATTAGCACAGTCGTTACAAACTCTAAGTGTTTAGGCTTTCACACATAATGCACCTAAAATTCTAAGTGTTGTACATTATCTAGTTTGATATGTTGGTAGGCATAATACATATAGGGAGTCTCAAGGCTAATAAAAATATTCTAGAAAAAGTCAAACGTGTCACTAACTTAGATGTATGACCAACTGGTCTTATTTTTTGTGTTAGAGACATACAGACATTGATTCTAAATGAGGTATGCAAACTTTCTGGGGATGTATAGCAACATCATATACATCTTAAAATGGAAAGCATAGAAAAATCATACTGAATTGAGAGTCAAAACAAGTAACTCTGTTGTACGTAAGTACAGACCTGTTGCCTCTATTTTGATTCGGGTTAGCAAGATAAGTCGCTTTGTTGTACGTCGGTACAGACCTGTCACCGCTGTCTTGCTAGCTTTAAAAATAAACCTTAAGACAAACTAAGACACTTTGTTGTATGTAAATACAGACCTGTGTCCGATGTTTGCCTTTTAAAGAGAGTTTGCAATACCAAAAAGTTAGAATCATTGTGTGTATGCCTTGATCATAAAAGTATGTCTATGTGTGAGTCACGTAAGATAATTTTATGATAAATAAAAAGGCCAAGGGATATTCCGAAATGTAACATGTTTAAAGGGGAAATAATACCAATAATCGGCTAGAAATGTATGTCACGCCAAACAATCAAGAGGGATCAAAAATTCCTAAGTGTGAAAGTTTAAATACTGAGAGTGCGTGTTTGACACCGCTATCTGATTGAACCTTTCTTTGACTATACTCATCAAAAATATTCTGTTAAGTTTTAGTATAGGTGGTAAATTTTAAATAAAGTAGATTAGTCTAAAGTTTAATTTTTGTTCCAAATTTTAACTTTAATTTATTTTAATTTTAATTTTAATTTTAATTTTATCTTTAGTTTATTTTATTTTATTTTTTATTTTATTTTATTTTATTTTTACTTAGGAAAAAGGTCAAAATTACTGAGGGTGCATTCCTAGTTGAATAAAATAAACATTGCGTGAATATCTTGTGCTTAGGGTAAAAGATTTGACATAGTTTATTCCGTTACTCGAAAGGGTTGAAAAGGTTGAAAAAGTTAAATTTATTTCATAAATTTTCGAAATTTTCAAAAGGTTCAGATTGAATTCGAGTCTAAGCCAAACTCGAATATGGCAGGGCCTCGAATCTGTCAGTAAATTCGAGGATGGCAACAAACTCGAGTGTTGTTGGTATAAATAGGTCAACAGTGATGGTCATAATTCACCTACATTCGAATCTATACCTTCGAGTTTACCTGTGCGATTTCGAGTTTGTTTGTCGAGTTTGCCGTTTTCGAGATTCGAACTATTTGTCGAGTTTCTGTTCGTTTGGGTTCGATTCTACTTATAGATCTAGGTATAACCAAGTGTATTATACAAGATTTAGGTAGTTTTATACTCCATTTAGGCCAAAATTATTAGATTTTGAAGTTTTATTGGTATAAAGTTTGTTTTTCAAAATTACAAACTTTGAACCGGTGAAAAGTCAAATTGACTTCAAATATCATTGATTAGAACCAAGTAGGACTAATAGATGTGCTTTTCTAAGTCTAACACGGTTAAAATTTTGGATTTTTGTGATGATAGTGGCCGACTCCTTCGAGTTTGTTCCTGACCAGTTTCGAGTTTGTCACTAAACTCGAAAAGGTCATTAAACTCGAATGAGTGTTCATTCGAATCTGTTATTCGAATTTGACATTATATTAGAATTATTTAATTAAAATTTTAGTTAAACTTGTAGAAATTCTTAAGTGTTGGATTTTGTCCTTATACAAGTTCAAAATAAAACAAATTTGAATTTAAACAAGTTTATTTCTGTTTAATAATTCTAATATTTTATTTATTGTGCAGACATGGCGGACAGAATTTTTGTTCCAAAGCATAACATGGTCATTTCTCCTGACCATGCTATTCCAGAGGCGCAAGCCTTCCGCCAGATGGTGGATTTTTTGGTGGAATCTAGAATTTCGTACGCGCTATCCCACAATTCAAATTGTTATACCGTACGTGCGTCAATTTTATGATCATCTGCAAGTGGATTGTACTGTCACTCCGACAGTTTTGAGGACAAGGATTGCTGGGAATCCTTTGGTATTTTCAGCTGACATGCTACGCCAAGTGCTACAGCTAGGCACTCAGGAGCAGGAGAACGGGCCGATAGACTTCCCATTAGCCATTAGGCAAGCAGCTTTTGTGAGAATGGGATATAGTCTGGATGTCACGAAGTCGTCGTATATGAAAAGTGGGCTTATTGGTCAATGGAGATATCTAGCTCATGTCTTCATGGTGTGTTTCGCGACAAAGAAGGCCGATTTTGACTATATTGTGTCAAAGATCCAGTCCGGGATGATTGCATTAGTCTACAATCAAAAGTTCAGCTTTTCGGAAATGTTCTTTACAGAGTTCGTTCATCAAATAACAGCTCCGGACCAACAAAGATTTCAGCTATATCCACGCTTCGTGATTATGTTGGTCAGGCACTTCTTGCCAAATCTACCACAGCTTAATGATATTCAGAGCGTTGCAGTCATCGACAAAAGAATATTTTCCGATTGTTCATCTCATCGAGGAAGGCTGGTATTCCAGTAGAGGGACCATTGTTTGGTGCTGTGATCGATCCTAATTTTGTAGCTCCTGAAGATGCCAACTGGGCAGGGGCGGTGGAGTTTCCACAGCAACAGCAACCACAGCAAGCGCGACCTCAGCAACCAAGGCCTCAACAACAACGAAGGAGGCAAAGGCCATCGGCGAGACAGATTCAGGCTGATAGGCCTTTTACAAGTCAAGCTCAAGAGCCGGAAGAGGCTGGGCCTTCAAGTGCACCATCTACATCTGATCCGATAATACAAACATTGGAAGAGATTTGGGCAGCCGGTCCAAATGCAAATGAGGAAATAACTGCTGAACTCATTGGAGATTTATTGGAACCTCCGGAAGGAGAAGTTGACGTTCTTAGGCAGATAGATGAATATCAACCAGAGCTTCAAGGTGAAGCCATTTCAACTTCTGATTCTGAAGAAACGGAAGAGATTGAGGTTGAGGCTCCAGAGACTGTAACTGAAGATCCGTCCATCCAAATAGGGACATATGGCTCACGTTTAGTTGTGACTGAGGAAGAAGGTAGGAGGAAAAGAGCTTCAGAGGAGTCAGATGACTCAGATTATGAAGAAGAGGAAGAAGTAGCACCTTTGGTACATAGGCAAAGGGCCAAACACCATAGGTTCATGCAGGGAGCTCACTCGGCCTCTGCTTCCCAGCCAGGAATACCTCAACCTCCACCTGTTCAAACGACCATTCCACCACCACCACCACCACCTGTTGAACCATACATTCCCTCGCCAATCATTCCAACTCCCATACAATCCATACCATCCACATCATCCACTTTCATGGACAATCAACGGTTTTCTGAGCTAAAAAGAAAAGTCGACTTCCAACAAGTCCAAATCTTTGGTCTGACCAAGGCTCTCAGTGAAATTCAAGCTCATAATGCAAAAATAGATATCGAGAATGCTGAGTTGAAGAAAGTTGTGGGCAAGATGGAGGAAGAAAATTTGGAGCTCAAAACCTTTGTTTCCGATCAGGCGGCCGAGATTCGATCAATGCGCTCCCTTATTGAGCAATTATTGAAAAACCTAAAGGCTCAGGGGGAGACGAGCTGTCGAGATCAGGAAGAGTTTCCAAGGGATGGAGATGATTACGGCAATGATCCCAGTGCACAAAGAGATAATGAGCTAGTAGATTTTTCTGCTGCTCAACATGCTGAGATTCAAGGGGAGCCGGGACAGACATGAGCTGCAGGGGGTGAGGCTAGAAAATATCAAAATGTGGTTAAAGTGTGTATTGAGCAAGGTTTGTATGTTGGCAGCAGTTTAAATAAACAAAGTTCTTAAACAAAATGTAAATAGTTACAAGCTATCGTCAAGGGGGAGTCTGTTGGTACACACTGTGTGACAATAGCAGTCTAAGTAGTATTAGCATTTTGTGTAAGTCATGTTACTAAGTATTGAATATTACCTAGTGTTTGATATATGTGTGTTTATGTTTGTTTGATATTTATTGATTGTTTGTTTGAACTTGATGTAATGTATTACAAGAAGTTCAAACATAAGTTCAAAGATAAACTCAAACATAAGTTAAAACATAAGTTCAAATATAAGTTTAATATGTGATATTCGAATTTAGAATAAATTCGAATTCATCATTAAAAAGACATTCGAATTTATGGTAAATTCGAATATGCACTATAAGGTAGATTCGAGAGTGTCAAGGGGACAAACTCGAATGGGCCTTGTGCCTGATTCGAGTTTGGCCCATGACAAACTCGAATTGAGCCTCTATAATTAGAGATCAACTCGAATCATTAAGGGACTTTTGCAGAATTCGTGTGAGATTAAGCAAAAGGGCGATCTCGAGTTTATCAATATTGTGAGTGTTATTTCGGAGAGAATCATCTCGTAGGTGCGTTCGTCGTCGTCCGTACAGCGTTGTGATAGTCTCCGTGTTCCGTGTGAGAGTTGTATCCGTCAAGCCGTTAACGAGGATTCCGCACTCCTTGACGGTGTCGCGTCTAGATAGATCTGTGTAGTGCAAGACCTTACATAGCTAAATAAAATGCTCCTTACATGTTTTTAGTCTAGGATATTCATTTTCATGCATTTTTATCATTTTTAGAACTGTTCACGTAGAATGTTGCATGAACATTAACTGCACACTGTTGGAGTTCAGACCATCCGAATTCGGACCACTGTGCATCCGAATTCGGTCCTTCAAAGCATGTTCAAAATTTTCGAGTTATTTTTTTCTAAGTTTACTTTTTCATCATCTGTGCATCCGAACTCGGTTGGTACCCGAATTCGGTTCCCATCCGAATTCAGACCGTTCCTTGTCATTTTCATGCATCATTTCATTTCGGCCTGATCCGAATTCGGTGGTACTGTTCATCCGAATTCAGCCCACCCGAAAACCAACACGATTTTTTAATTTTTCCATTTTTGCATTTTCATTATAAATTCAAAATCCAAAAATAATTTTCAGTCCGGTGCACCATTGGTTAGAGTTAGGGTCTGTGTTTGAGTGAAAATGTCTGTTCTAACATTGGTCTCTTAATGATTGACTTTGGACTTTATTCAGTAGAATTCCATTATACTAGTAAAGGCCCAATGCTTTAAACAGAACAGACGATTTCTATTTCACACTTATCCAGACTTAGTATCAATGCCATATCTCTTAAGTCTGATATTCTAACTTTGCTGCATTTTTACAGGACTCATGGAACCCACAGTTGTCATTACCATGCCCCATTCCCCAATTCCAAACAACAACGACCAATTACCCGAAGAGTCCATCTTACCCGAAGCTGAATACGTCGAGTTCTTTGCACACAATTGGCAGCTTGACGTATCAATCCTTAGCCGCGAAACTGAAACCATTGCCTTTGACATCCTTAAAAACCACACAATCTTCTACTCCATTTCCATAGCCATCTCTGTACCCCAGATCTACCTTCAACAGTTCTGGCATCATTTAAAATTTGTAGCCGATGCCGAACCGTACTTCACTTCCACAATTGACTGTGTCCCCGTCAAAATCACCACCGCAGCCATCCGCCATATACAACGCCTACCCGCTGAAGCCTATTCCATGAACCGCCTACAGTTTGCCCCAATTCCTTCCCCCCTCGAAACCCTAAATGAAATCAAAGCCTTGGGATACGATGGTCCGCTCACCAAGCCATCGGACTTCAGAACCAAGAACCTTCAGGCTCACTGGAGGGTTCTTTTTTATGTCATCAATAAATGTTTCACCGCCAAGCATGCTGGACATGACTCAGCATCAATTCAAGTCCTTGCAATGTTCGCAACCTTCGCTTACGACAGACACTACGATTATGCTGCCTTCTTGTTCAAGGAATTGAGAAGAGTAAACCTGGAGAGGAGCACGAAACGCGGACACAAATACATCCCTCTCCAGCGTTTCCTACAGTTGATCATTCAATATGCCATGGACAACGACGATGACATCCATGAACGTCCAGAGGCTGATGTGTACATGACAGCAACGATTCAAAAGCTAAATCTTCCCAAGGGGGCTCCCACTGTGCCGATAACGACAATACCACTGTCCCTTCTTCAAAGGGAAGTGCAATCTGAAAGGGTAAGGGCTTATATGAGAGAGTTTTATCCGGATGAGGCTCGGTCAGATTCGACTGAGCCTACCTAGTCCGAAGGTGAGATACGAGCGAGTGAGGCTGAGGGAGAAGCGATGGAGGTTGAACAATCTGTGGGTATGGGTGAGCGGGAGATTGTGCGTGTAAGGGAGGGAGGAGAAGGAGAGCAAGCAGAGACGGCGGATTCCGAAAGAACCATCTCTGTTTTACGAGGGATTGAGATAACAACCGAGGGTGATCTAAGCCCCATCAGCCGGACAACCCACCTTCAGACCATCAGTCTAATGGTCGAACTCACCCCCACCACCCACTTAGCATCCTCTAAAAAGGATGCTACTTCATTGCACGGGGATCTTCCACATACGCCATCACCCTCTCATTCGGAGAGTCGTGGTGTTGAAAGAGGTCACACTCTCGCCCCATGTGACCGAACATCTTTCGCCCACAGCTCACTCCCCACCCCCACACACAATGCACGATGCCTCCATGGCGTCCTCTCAATGAGCTGCCTTCGTGGCAGCTCCTCAAACTTTCGGATCTGCGCATCCAATTGTGGAGCCAGAAATGACGGAAGGAAGACCTGGAGTGGCTCCATCCATGCCATCCACTTCAGGCCATCTCGAAATCAATATTGAGATGTTAACGGAAGCTCTACCTGCTGCCGGAGTTGTTACCCATGCTGCCCTGGACGCCCACAAGGAGGCTGCCGAAGAACGACATACCGCCCTTCTCTCACTAATTAAGGGTAAGAGTGTCGCTTCTGAGGATCTGCCTCCATCAGGGACCCGTTCAGTCCAATTAATGATTCAGGAGTTATCAGACAAGATAGACGCGCAAAACAGATTAATCCTTCAAGTCCAGGAGCAGCTCAACTTATGTATGGACCGTCTTGAGTCTGCGGTAATCGAGCTCCAATGCCGTCCCAAGGCTGAGTCCCAAAAGAGAAGACATGACGATCAGGACGACCCTGATCGCCATGAGGGGGGAACGTCAAAAGACTCAATCTGAGGACTTGGATGATAATTGAAGGGGGAGCTGAATATCAGGGAACAGAGATACAAGGGTCCAGGGATAAGAGGTACGAGGCTCAGGAGATGTTGATGATAGAAGACGAGCCCCTGATTGAAGGTCCTGCTCCATTGGATCCGATGTCAGCCATGGTTGAGTTTGAACACATTCATGAAAAGGTTGAAATCATATTGGTGTCTGAATCTGACTCCGATACTGATGACGACCAACCCTTAATCATCCCAAAACCTGAGCCTGAATCACCACAAAAATCGTCCTCATATTTCGAATTCCTAAATTCCCCGCCCCCCCCCCCGTTCCACAACAAGAAATCCCATCCTCCATTCAAGCTCCCTCCTCACTAAAAGAATCCCAGCTAGTCCAAAGCCCTCCCAGAACTCAAAGTCCTCCCCAAATCCAAGCTATACCCCAACCGCAAACCCTAGAACCAGGACCCTCAGAAACCAGGCGCATAGACAGTTTTGATGAGCCTCCTGCGCAGCCTGGTATTCAAGATGACAGTCATCTGTGTTGGGTGGGTTGGTACTCGAAATGTGGTGTACACTCTCTGCCACCAGAGTTAAAAGAGGAGTTGAGACAAGAACGTAGGGGGAAAATCTTCAAACTTCTAGAAGCTAAATCATCTGAGATAGAAGATCCCCCCGTTCAGGGCCTGAAAGAATTCTTGTAGAAATTCCCAAAAGAGCAGTTCCAGAACCCCTATCTGGAAGAGAGGTTCAAGATGGTATTCAGGAAGAAGCCAGAGTCGTACAACAGGCGCCTACTTATGGAACTCACAAATGTTTCCAAAGCTGAACAGGCCGAGTACAACCAGTTAATGCTCAGGGAGAGGAGGTCCAAAGTTTCTAAGTCTAAGATAAAGAAGCTTCTCAACATCATAATGTGCAGAATAGAAAAAGTATACTATCCTGCCTTTCAGGTGGAGAGAGAAGATGGCACAGTGGAGGAGTTCTATGAAAATGACTTGGACTTTATAAATGTGGACAACGTCGAATTTCTACACGAGAGACTAAAGCATAGAATCAGAAAACGTCTGTCTCACATGACCGCCATAGCAGCACTTATACGAAGTATGAACCGCCGCTCAATCATCATGTGCCTAAGAGATTTTCAAATGGCTATAGAGAGCGCACTGGTCGAAGTAGGTCTACGAGCCCCTAAGCAAGACAGCTTTATTCTTGATCATCATCCTTCATACAGAGTCATATTTAGAGGAGGCCCAGGAGTTATTTTTGTGAATCAGAGAGGGCAAAAAAGATTCATGCGCTTCGAGGATTTTCCTTGTTACTTCGATGGAACTATCAGAATGGTTAGAGTCGAACTTACACGAAGAGTACAAGAATTTGATGCTCAACCAGATCCAGAACTTAGACGCTCACCAAAGGAGATACAAGACATCCTCAGCGGCATCGAATACCTGAACGAACGGCTACACATGAGACAAGTGATTAGACGATTTGATGTCATCCTTGGGCTCTGTGAATCTACTGATAATGCCAGAGTTCTAGGACCACCACAATGATCGAAAAGGGGGAGATTGTTAAATATTAAATTTCGATCTTGTGGATCTATTTTGTAATAATTATTTGGAGAATATTTGGTCTTGTAATTTATTTTTTAGTTAGTTTATTTTGTATGAAAAGTTCAAGGGCCAAATGTGTCATTCCTTGAAACTAAATTAAATGAGCCTACAACTAGGCTCCTAGGGTTTTGTATCAAGACACGGTTGACATTTTTGTGTGAGAATTGAATTCCTTGTTCCAGCCGCCACATATTATTCTCTCAACATTCTCTTTGTCTTCTTTAATCATTTCACAATTATTGAGTGCATATTCTGATTGTGAGGGTTTATAGAACATTAAAGTGCTGATATTATCTGGGAAACTACAACAACAATGTATGATGATAATATTAGTAGTGCATGCTGATAGTAGCTTTTAGGGAATTTGTAACTTCGTAACTCATGTATTTATTCAGGATGTATATCGAATAGCCAGCAGTAGTCTGTTAGCTTACGTGGGGCCATTATTTATTGTACTAAACTTGTAATTCCACTGCTAACTGCTTGTATTATAGTTTTAATTAACAGAGAATTGTGTTATCCCCTGACATGTGTAATATGTAATATATGCGATATTGTCACTTATGATATTATTATGACGTGACTTATGTATGAATTGAGAGGGTTTTGCATATATTATATATAAAATAAAGTAATAAGTCAGCTGCATGACTCTCTGCTTAATAAAAATAGTTGTGACAGTAATAAATTTTGGATCAGAGTGTAGATAAAAAACAATATGATCATAATGATATATTCGAATTTTATAAAATATAATATATCAAAGTTATTCTAAAAAAATAAAAATGTTATATATTATATATAAAGTAATAAAATAACCTAGCCGCTTACCTGTCTTGGATCATTGAACAGTTGTTGAGTTTCAATATAACTATTTTGATAATATGAGTTAATTGCATAAGCGGTCCTTTTAACTAACCATCAATTACAAGTTTTGATTTTTTTTAAAAGTTTAATTAACAGTACTCTATCCATTAAAATATTACAAAAAAGTCATTTATAACGTTTTCCGTTAAATTTGTCATTAAGTTTGAATAAAATGAATTTTTCTTGCAATTATGGTTAAAGTTTTTTTTATAAATTATTATTATTATTATTAAAGTTATAAATTTAAATTTTTATATATTAATTTATTTGTTTATTAAATCTCCTATATTAAAAAAAATTTAGTTAATTTAAATTACAAAGCATTTTGAATTTTAGTCTTTCCGAACGAAAATATTACAAAAGTGTTTTGGTTTAAGTTTTTTTGAATGAAAAAAAATTACAATCATTCCAATTTTTTAGTTTTCTTGAATAAGAAATTGATAATATCAAATTCAATATGAAATCAAGGTTAAAGACACAAATCAAAAGATTCAGGGATAACCGAATGATTGAACATATGAAAGAGTTTTACCATACGTAAATATTACAAGGTGAATTGTTACATCTTACAACTTCTATTTATACAAAGCTCAACTATCATGAAATTATAATTTAAGTCCCTAGATTTTAAATTCATAAATCAAAATAATATTCCCAACAGAAAGTATTCACCATTCTGGTTGTTTATTTTCCAAACATAATAAAAATATGAACTCTTCCCTTTTTTAGTTTTCTCAACGAAAAAAATACAAACCATTACATATTTTAGTTCTTTCGAACGAAAAAAACTACAAACTATTTCAGTTTTAGTTTTTTTGAACGAAAAATAGGAACCGTTTTGTTTTTTTTTTAGTTATTCAAACAAGAAAACTACGAGACATTGTGTTTAAAAAATGGTTTGTATTTTTTTAAACTTGAAAAAAATAGTTTAGAAAAATTTAAAAATGGAAAAAATGTAAAATAGAATAATAATAATATATGATTTTTAATTTAGTTTTTTTTTTGAAATTAAAGCACCACGAATCATTCTACTCAATAAAATATTAACCTATTGCTACATTTAATTGATTCAAACACGTACAATGAAAATACGAAATAAGTATCATGACAACTAAATTTATTGTTTGTAATTGTCCGGCAATTTGTTCACGTACCATGTACTGTTTAAACATCGAGAGCTACTGAAGTTGCTCCATTCGCATCACCCCATTGTACAGTTTCTTTGGTGGACCAATCATACTCAGAAAGTATCTCGTCATTTAAAATCCTCCTTTCATATGAAGTTGTTTTGTAAATGGTAGGCACAAAAAAATCTCAATCAAACACGTTTTGTATCATAGGGGGATATTTTTAATCAAACATGTTTGATACTCTTATGGGAGATTATTAGACACAAGATGTCTTAATCAACATTAGGAATGATTTTCAATATTTGTCTAAATCTTTTGAACACTGTTACATTAGTTATAACAAGGCAGTTACCAAAGCTGTTTATGTGTGTTGAACATGTTTGACAACTTTAAATGCTCTGTACTTTGTGACCATAAACTGTTCTTTGTGAACAAGTTTGACACTTGTTGGAATGTGTATCCAAGTGTTCATAAAATGTTTTTGAACATTATGATCAGTTGCTAATGTTCAAGACGAAGTGAAAAAGCAGAAGTTATAAAGCCTGTCTAATAAACCAATATTTAAGAATCAAACACATTTTGCACACAAATCTTGTTTTCATTGTTTGGTTTCTCTCACTTTTACACAATAAAACACGCACACTTAATTTTCAAGAGTTAGGTTCCTTTTATACCTAAATTCTAATCTAACATCTAATTACATTTTAAGTCCTTACACTTTATATTTTCATTGTTTTCATCTCTATATGTAATTTCTATTAATCTCCTCCTTAGAGGTGAAAATCAATTTACAAAAAAAAGTGCAATACAAGGACATTACATTACAAAAGAAAAAAAAATCTTAAACATCTTCAAGTCTTCAGACTTGATCTTCAATGAGCTTTTCTCTAGTAAGCTTTGAGTTCAAAAACAATCTTTAATTATCTTCTCTGAACAGTTCTCTTCTCTGATATTTGAATCTTCAGATGATTTCTTTCTTCAGTATCTCTGATCTCTTTATTTCTCTTCTATGATATTTTCTTCTCAACAGATAACATACCCCCCCTTGAACCATGAATATGTTGACTAGATATTTCTAATCATCTAATTTTTTCTCAATAATTTCAGATCTCTTCACGTTAAAAACATCATAAATTCAATCAAATATTCAAGTCTTGAATCTTATTAAACTATCTCAGTAAACCTCTTTAGAAAATTTCATCACACACAAACTCAGTACACAAGCTATTCTTCAAGCTTGAGCTAGTAGGAGATAATCCCATTTCTTACATCACTATTAGATCCACTTAATCTAGTAGGAGATAATAATAAGTCAAACATCACTACTAACTCCATTTGAGCTAGTTGTAGATGATCACATTTCTTACATCACCCCTAGATCCACTTAATCTAGTAGTAGATAATCACAAGTCTAACATCACTACTAATTCCACTTGAGCTAGTAGGAGACAATCACATGTCAAACATCACTACTAACTCCACTTGAGCTAGTAGGAGACAATCACCATATTCTCATAAGTTTATCAGATTTCTGTTTTAATCCAATCAACACATTATATTTGATAGATAGGATAATAAAGTCATGATAGTACATAACAAGATTATGAATAAATCTAAAGTGAAGAAGTATAAACCAACAGTTCATTATATCTCATACTATGCATGTAATACAATTAAATCTATAACTCATTGTTTGTAATTTATGTATCTGATTATGTCCTTCTCTGTCTTTAGTAGATTATTCCACCTTTCGAGTTATATCAAGGAAATCAGAATCATAGTCTCTGTCTCTGTCTTTGTATGTTTGTGTCTTTCTGGTCATTCACTGACAATTCTTTCTTTAACTTGTCTTTATAGACTCTGAGTTATCATTGATGTCTTCCAATCTCAGGTTATATATAATGTTTTAACCTCGATTTTCTTCTCATTTTTTGATGATTGATACCAGTTGAACTCTTTACAACAATTTCCTTTGATTTTCATCAAGAACTGAACTCAATTTCTTAGTGAGAAGTTAGAGCGAGAGTATGTAATCATTTCTTGATTAAATGGAGATGAAAGTAGAAGATTAAATGAGTAATCAAAATGTCTAATACATGTCTTATTAAAAGTTTGAAATAATTACACTTTGCACCCATTAACCTTAACTTTATATAATTAACACGTTTAACCCAAGCTTAATATAACTTTATTAATTACATGGGTTAATTAACATAAAGTTATATCATTAGGCTAAAATAGTGCTAATTAAATTAATGATGTTACAAACAATCTCCCCCTAAGTGTGTTAATCAGGTGTGATCAAAGATCTCTCCCTATGATAAAGAACATGCTTGATTGAGACCTTTTTGTGCCTAATAGTTTTATCTTAAGACTATATAAAGAACGCTCCAAGGAGAGAGAAATACAAGAGTGATACTTGATATTTCATATATGCATATAAACTCTGAGAACACTTACTTCAACTTGAATGAGTAAAGCTTGTGTATCAAGCTGTTCTTTGTGAGTCAGTCCTCTACATTGTCCAGTTCTCCGAAATCTATTTAATGAAGTCTTGTATCAAACACTTCGTGTGATCATTGTGAGTTAGACTTAGGGAGTCATCTCATTGTATCTAGCCTGAGTGTATCTTTGACTAGTCAAAGTTGTTATTCATTTGTCATCTCGGTTTGGACGTTTTCACAATCTATGCTTGTTTGTAATTAACATACATGTTAATGTAAAACATGCAAACATTAAGGAAATCTATATGATTTTGTTTGAACTATATTCACCCCCACTCTACAGCTACTCTTGGAATATTGGGATACACTTTTGGGACCTACAATAATCAGCACAAAATACAAGTTTTAAACATAACTTAAAAACATGGTATGTAATTACAACTTTGGCACATTTTTACACTTTGCACACCTTAACCTTAAATTTTATTAATTAGCACATTTATTCCAAACATATAGCTTTTATTTATTACAAGTTAATTAAAAATAAAAGGTACATTTTGGGCTAATATAATGTTAACTAAAAGTAAGGATGTTACCTAACGGGCTCCATCACATCTAACTTCATCCTTGAAGTCAGTTACGCTCAAACAGACTCGGAGACATTGATTGCACTGCAACTTTAGATTCCCAAGTCTGATGTGAACCTTTGTGGTATTTCCACTGAATGAGCACCATCTGAATTTATTTCTTCATGAGCTTCTTTGTCTTGGTATCTAAGATACATTCTGGCTCTTCTAGAACACGAAGCTTTTTGTCAACTTACAAGTCAATATGTAGTAAGTTCGGTTTCCGCTCATCAGCTGACTTTTCTGAGATGACTAACATGGAATACTGGATGCACCCCAACCAAAATAAGATGGAAGTCGAGATGATAAGACTGATTACCAATATTCTCAATGACCTTGAACGGTTAGATGAATCTAGGAGCTACCTTGTTGCCCTTTATGAATCGAACCACATTTTTTATTGAAGATACTTTAAGCATCACCCAATCATCTACTATGATTTGTTGAATTGTGACGATTATCATAGACCCATCGAGTCAAAATTTCCAGCCCTAGCTTTGAGCCTCTTGGATATTTCTTCTAACAAGATGAATCTTTGCATGTGTTAAATGTAGAAGTACATGACCAGCTACTGGTGTCTCACCTGTCTTGCGTCAACAGGTTGGATGAACATTTGCGTCCGTAGAGAGCTTCAAATGATGTCATCTTAATGGTAGAATGATAAATGTTGTTGTATGAGAATTCCACCAATGGTAGGGGGTCATCCCAGTTACCTCCTAAATCAAGAATGGAAGCCCTAAGCATATCTTCGAGAGTTAAGAACATTCGAATGCTTTGACCTTTAGCATTAGGATGATAAGGTGTACTTGTGGCGATCTAACTATACACCTTCTTAAAGAGCATTCCAAAAGTTAGGTGTGAAGCGACTGTCACGATCAGATATTATAGATTCTGGCAACCATCACGAGATATCATTTCGTTGATCCAGATCTGTGCCAACCTTTCCAAAGAATAACTCTCTTGCATAGGAATGAAATGTGCAGTATTGGTTAGTCTATCCACGACAACCCAGATGGAGTCATGTTGTCTCTTGGTTTTGGGAAACTTGGTAACAAAGACCATAGTTGTATGCTCACATTTCTATCTGGTATAAAAAATAGTTGCATATTTTGATAAGGTTTCTAGTATATTGTCCTAACCATCTGACATATTCTGTAGCTTTCAATGAATAATATGATATCTTTATTCATTCCTACTCACTAGGAGTCAGCTTTAAGATCAAAGTACAACTTTGAGCTTCCATGATGAATAGAGATTTTTGGTGTAGCATGAACATAACCATACTTTGGAATCCAAATGTGACTGTCATTTAAACTTTAGAGTCTCATATGATTTTCTAGATAACAAGTGTAATCAGCCTTTAAGATTTTCATAAACAAGGTTCTTCTTTTTCAGTGCTTCAACTTATGTGGCTTGGATACCATACAATAACACTGATGAGAAAATAGTAGGAGTCAGGGCATAACTACATTGGACTGAATGAGATTTATTACTCAGAGCATCCACGACAACATTTTCGTTGCTCGAATGATACAAGATCTCATAATGATAGTCTTTGACCAGTTCCAAAGACCTTCTTTGCTTCATGTTGAGATCTTTATGAGTAAATAGATACATGAGACTTTTATGATCAGTCTAGAGCTAACACTTAAGGTGCGTTTGGTATAGAGAATGGAAATGCAGAGAATTGACAATAGAGAATGGAATTGTAGAGAAAGGGAATTAGTCAGGAGAATGAGAATTTATTCATCTGTTTGGTATAACAGAGAATTTCAACAGAGAATTATAATAGAGAATCAATTCTCTTGTTTGGTTGTTACAAACAGAGAAAAAAAATAAATTTTATATAACAGTTTTATCTTTATTAATTATTTTTTTAATCATGATTTCATAAAATAATTGTTTTTTTTATATGTTGATCAATCCAAAACAAAATTTTATAAACACCATATATGTTGATTAATCCAAAAAACATTCATATATGTTTATTTTTTTTAAAAATATTGCAACATTCAAACAATAAAAAATATGCATAAGTTAATAATTGAAGTTCTACAATCATAACCAAAAAACCAAATCAAACAAAAGTATAAAGTTGTGTTCTTGATCCAAAACAAGCAAAATAACATGCTTTTCTTCAACATCTACCCCATTCAACCATCTACGTATGCCTTTATGAGGACAAAAATAATAATCTATAAATTCCCTTGATTCGAATAGCAAATAGACAAATATGATCAGCACATAAAGGATTAAAAAAGTTTCATTTACATGATTTATAAGACATCAAGCTCTAGAACATTGTAATTTACAGACCAATGGAAGCACCGTAACAAAGACCTAGAAACTTTGCCTAACACCTATGACAAGCAAAATATAATTTCATCAGCATACAACTTCTGTATTGCTCACACCTAGAACAATTTGCCACGATAATTATCATTCACAAAAATGCAATCGAATTTTTGTTTCAAATCAGAATAACAACTGACAAACAAAAAAACGAATCATAATAACAACAGAAAAAAAGAATTAAGTTTGAGCCTAGCCTAAACCCTTTAAATCAAGTATGGGCTTAGCTGGAATGCCAACAGTAACAACCTGCAATCAGAAAAATTCACGACACTGAAATAATGTAAGAGCAAGAAAATCTGAGAATGCAAACCCAACACACGAGAGAGAGAGAGAGAGAGAGAGAGAGAGAGAGAGAGAGAGAGAGAGAGAGCATGACACAGGGAAACCCTCAAGAGTGCAAAACATAATCAATCATGCACCTTTCGCAAATCTTGCATGAATTTCAACATACCTGGAGTAATACCTTGCAATTTTGAAGTGCAAGCTGTAATTAAATTATAAAAACAAATAAGATGTAGTTGACATAAGACTTGTTTAAGCTTTTGTTTTATATCACAACAACACAACCTGGTATATAACACATTTATTTGAATGTAACAAAAGAGTACCTCATACTCTATTGTGGCAGAAACATACAGATTGCTGAAGTTCAGAATTTTGCTAAAGTTACCTCATTTATCTAGATATGCAAACAGAAACAGAAGCACATGGAAAGCTTCTTGCATTCAATGACCAATTTACTGGTGTGCGGTAGTCTAATGAAAATATCAATAAGCTTTGTTATGGTAGTGCATACCCAGGATTTACTTTTTGTAATGGTAGTGAACACCCAATTTATATAAAGAAACCTATTGTATCCCATGCATATGTTATAACAAGGAGCCAAGGAAAGGTGAGTATTTAGTTGATAAGATGCCAAATGCTATGTTAAATTATTTGCTCACACCGAATACAATTTTCCACGATATTTATCATTCACAAAGTGCGCAATTGAATTTCTGTTTCAAATCAGAATAACAACTGACAAACGAAAAAATGAAAAAACAAATCATAATAACAACAGAAAAAACGAATCATAATACATGAGTAGTCAACTAAATTTTACCTCCTCAATAGCAGTTAAGAAGTGCCTCATGTTAGCCAAAGTTTCTGCCGCACGAGGAAGATCATTGCTTGCAAAAACGTCCTCCACACTGGAGCTTATAAATTTGTTTATATTTGCTTTTGAGTAAGCTGGTTCCAAACTTGATGTTAAATTTAAGGATCTTAGAATTACATAGGACTTTTATTTGAGTTGTATCTCCAGTATACTTATGGGATACAAGATAGCTAAAACCTATCCACTCTCCATGCCTAAAAGGAATGGAAACTCACCGAAAGAAGAGTAGTTAAAAACCCAGTCACATGAGGGCATGAGGCATAAAGAATTTTATGCAATGAAAAACATAATGTAAAAGTAGACAAGAGGATGGAAAAGAAATTCAACCAAGAGATGGGAGATTTGCAACATCAATTCTCTTTTGGAGTTTTCAAGTTAAAAAAACCAACAAGTAAACATCATTGGAGGTGGTTGAGTGGTGATTAGCCAAAGATAAACCCTCAAAAGTAAAGACTTTCATACATGCTTTAAAGAAGGAACATGCAACAAGAAAGAACAATATATATGTATTGATTTTCTCAATTAGTTAAGTAGTATATATAGGTTTCAGAAACTCCACAAGCCTATATTGTTAACTCAACTTTACATGGTTTATAAGACCACCAACATATATGTATATATATGCGACTAAAGTGCATTTATTACAAGCTGATCATAGTGAACTGAATGGAAACTCACGCCCATATATAAGATAAACATATATATGTTGTAGGTCCAAAAAGATTTCCCAAGTATGTTTACAAAGGCTGTAGAGGGGGGGTTGAATACAACTAATTCTTTATCACACACTTTTTTTCAATGTTTGTATGTATATATTAATAGTTGTTAAATTACAAACAACTTTGTATTGCGAAATGATCCAAACTGAGATGACAGAATTGAGACAACAAACTTAAACTAATCTAAAACTCACTCAGACTAGTTACAATGAATTTACTCACTAATGCTCACTCACTGTTTACACAAGACACAAACAGATCAGCTTTGAGGTTGAACAGCTTAGACACAGTCAGCTATTTTACTCTAAGTTGAGAACAGAATTTGCATGCATGAAAAACACACTTTGCTTTGCAATACACGTTCTCTGTTTGTGGATGTCTCTCTCTTGATTCTCTAATTCCTTGGAAGCTTCTCTTTTATGCTCATACACAGAATATCAGTGAAACTTCTTCCTTGGTTGTAGAGAAAGTGGGAATGTCTTGCAAAAAGACAAGATTACTTTTCTGCATAAGTTTGACAAATCAGGCTTTGTCCACTTGCTACAGAATCTTTGTCTTTTCCTTTTTGTCTCTGTCGTTCACAGCTTTACCTTAAAGAGGAATGTCAAATTTAGATCTTTACTCTTCATTTTAATGCTATTTTGATATATGAAAGGGTCTGTCACCCATTTCAGATATCCTTTATGTCTTCATGCTTCATTACAGCTTTGGTAGAATTGGAGTTTCTGATAATCCACTTTTGTCTTGAGTTGTAGACTGATCTTTACGTTCAAGACTTTGCATGATGACATGGAAACAAATTCCATAAAGTGTAAAACATGTTCACAAAGAACATGTTGGGTACAATTATAAATAGAGTTGAAAACAATATTTTGTAATACTTCAGGGGCTTTATTGTAAATACACAATAGTTGTAAATTGTGTGTGTGTGTGTGTGTGTGTGTATATATATATATATATATATATATATATATATATATATATATATATATATATATATATAGTTCAGTTGACAGAATAAAAGATATATATAGAGTTAGGTGATCACATACACAAAGACGGATTTGAGAGAATTGTCAAGGAAGAAAAGCTTTCAAGAACTTCAATGTAATATTCTCTCATCTCAATCTAAGCATTCGATATTGTGCGATTGAATTTGTTAATTGTTCATATGATTGTTTTATGTTGAATGAATTGCATGAAATATGAATTTACAATTAGTATCAGAGACTAATATGGAAAAATCTGAGTGAATTTAAATCTGAAAAATGATTTTTCAACAGCACTGTTTCATCGAAATTTTGACATTTTAGAAAATTTCTTATGGTTTTTGATTCCGTGGATGAAATGAAGTAATAATTAGATCGAAGGTGACGTTTTTAAATTCGAATTGATTGATATAAGTCTCAAATCATATCTCCAAACACACAAATTTTAATTTTGATTTTTCTGAATTTTTGAAAAAGTTTGTGTTCTTGAGGTATTTTGGTTAATTTTTGGTTTTTAATCGAAAATTGGATAAAGTTGTTTCACAAAAGTTGTTTCTGCTATCACAACGAGCCTTCTTTGTGATTTGTAGATCAATTTGTGAAATTTTTGAAAAGTTTTATGGATTTTGACTTGAATTTGTCAAAAACGGTTGAATCTCGGGCAACACTGCATTCTTAGTGTTATCCGAGTTTTATGAAAGCTTTATTCGAGTTTTATGAAAGCTTTATTCGAGTTTTATGAAGCTTTGACTGAGTTTTATGAAGCTTTAACCGAGTTTTATAACACTTTAACCGAGTTTCATCAAGGTTCAATCGAGTTTGATTATTCTTCATCCGAGTTTCAAGCTTCATCATTCGAGTTTCATAAATCATAATTCGAGTTTGACTGAATAACCTTAGCTGCTTAAATTGGCCATAACTTTTGACTGGAACATCGTTAGAAGGCCTACCATACGTCAAATCGAAGCTTGATCCGAGATCTACATTTCTAGAATAGGCAAAGCCGGTTCGATAAATTTTCGAGGCCCAATTCCACTCCAGAAAAAAGTTACGGACAATTTATTGCAGAAAAGCTGAAATTTCATCGTCAAAAAGTCAATTCAGAGCTGATTTTTCACAAGTTATCATTTACATATATATTTTTCAAAATTTTATCAGATATCACTCATCATTTTTTCATAAAAGATCTTGGAAGATTCATTTTCAAGCAATTCAAAATGGCATATGAACATCTTTCAAAATCTGAATTGATTGAAAAACTTACTAAATCTGAAAAGATTCTTAAGAACAATTATGACATTCTTATTCAGATAAATACAAATAAAGCTTTGGCTGTACGTGATGTATCAATACCGAAAGAAGAAATTCAGAGCTTAAAAGTCAAACAAAATTCTAATAGTAGTGCTCTTAAATTGAAAATATCTGAATTATCAAAAGAACTTGACGATTCGAAACGAGCAAATTTTCAGAATGCAACTCAACTGAAATATCTTTTGCCTAAAAGATATGATCTTTACAAGAAAGTTAAAGATCTTGAAGAATTACTTTCCAAGACAAATCATACTGATCAAAGTTGTATTTTAAACAAATCTGAAGAATTTTTTGCTCTTGAAAAAGAGTTATCTTTAACTAAAGATTCTTTTGAGAGGGAAAGAGATGAGTTCTTACTGCAAAAACAAGATTTTAAAACAAAATCATAGTTGTTTGAAGATGAAAGAAAGATGTTTTTAATAAAAGAACAATCTTTTAAAACTGATTTCCAATCATTTGATAATGACAGAAATTCTTATTTGGTCATTATCAAAGGTTTAGAAGATCAGATATTTCATCTTACCAAACAACTTAGTGATTCTCCTTCTTCAAAAGAATCAAAGGTTAAGATTCCTTCAGTTTGTTTAAAATCTAAAGTTGATCATTCTGATATATCTACAGAATGTGAAAAGAATCCAACTGAATTTTTTAAATTTGATTCTTCTTCAGATCTTAAACTTAAGTATCTGTTAAAGATACACAAAGGCAAAGATAAAATGGTTGAACAACTTCCGGTCAAGATTTACACTGGTGAATCTTCGAAGTCAAATTTTCCTAAAGTTTATGTAAATACTGGTCATTCTAGTCAGAAAACATTTTCACAGAAAAATACCAAGTATTATCAGAAACAGGCAAGAACGGACAGTTTTTCAAAAACAAGAGTTCGCAAATTCTGATCATTCAAATTCAAGTTTCTTTAGAAATTCAGATATTCAATTTTCTCGTACTCAAAGAAATTTGTTTTCTGCTTTTGAGAGAGAAGCTGATAGTTATAACTTGCAATGGGTACCTAAATCCAAGTACAAGTGGCTACCTAAACCCAAGTACAAGTGGGTACCAAAACCCGTTTTGAAATGGGTACCCAAAACTGCTAACAAGTCTGGATCCAAATCTGTTTGGATACCAAAGACATCTTGAATTATTTTTTTTACAGATTCTAGGCTCTTGATTACTTCATATCAAGACCCGTGCTTCAACTCAAGTAGGTTTCTTATCATTTCAGATAAAACCCGTTCTTCAACTCAACAATGGCTCCTGTTCAGTTCATTTCAGGACCCGTTCTTCAGTTCAATAGGTTTTTGTACACATCAGTGCAGAACTCATTCTTAAAATTTCAATAGCTTCTACTCACAACAGGGTAGAACCCGATCTTCATCTAGAGATGGTTTGTGTACCTCTCAGTACAGAACCAGAACTAAAGGCTTTCAGTTATTTCAGACTGAAACCCGAGCTTCCGCAACAAAGGCTTCTAGTCACCTCCGATTAAAACCCGAGTCTGAAAGACAAATCTTTCTGAAATTCCAGCCCTGATTTCAACTCTGAAGCTGAATTGACAAAGAGGGAGTTTTATTTTTATAATTTTTTGCTCCTGATTTCATTTCTATGAGTTGACTAACTGTGTGTGCTTATTTCCAGGGGGAGTTTCAGACGCACTTTGACGATGACATTTTTCAAAACTGTGTGTGCTTTTTTACGAAAATATTTGATACACACATAAAAAGAATTTTTGAGCTGAAAAGAAATTTTTTTTATGATTCTCTGAATCTATCATTGAGATTAATTGATCTAATCTCCTTGATTTTCATAATCTCATTTCTTCTGAGATATCATTTGTTATAACTCTTCCAATTCATACTCGATTTGCCCGTTATCTCCCAAGTGCTAATTCTTTCAAGAAAATCTGATTATTTTCATCTCATATATCAGATTTTCCATTTCATTCTGATCTCTCCCAAATTATCTAAATATCATCTGAATATCCCATGAGCTTCAAAGCTAAAAATATTTCTGCTGACTTCGATTATGCACCAAATTGTGTGATAGGCATAAATATCGCTTCTATGGTCTAACCAGAACCGGAAGACCTACCCAAGAAGCAAACCAACTATAGTTTGTGTGGGTGAAGGTTCTTTAGGTCTATTAGTTGAGAAGTGTCAGTTATCACGGGATATTGACAGGGTCGAGCAGAGGTAAAATGTAAATGAGTGGGATATATTGAAAGGAGATGGCGGTGCATCGGATCATGCTTTCACTATAAAGCTGACTGAATTTATTTCTGAAAAGTGAGCCGGAGGGAGCTAAGTAGAAAAATACTGAGTGCTGAGAGTTGAGAAAGGATTTGAAGAAAAGATAATCCTATCTACACCGTGCCTGCTGGGTAAACAACATAATCTATCAAGCCCAATGAGACTTGATATTGAAAAAGACGTCATGGACCCAGTGACGCATGGACTTAACCCCACCAACTACTCAGTTATCTCTCAAAAGATTTCTATTTCAATAATCACGGAGATTTAGCACATTTCTATCTATATATCATTTGGATATTATTGATATTGAAACAAGGAAGACAATTGCTCCGGTCTCCGACTTCATTTGATGCACATTGTGTCTAGAGCTGAATATATACACTTTTAGGACGCATCGAGTCTAACAATCTACGTGACTATAAATAGCTAGTCCAATGTGACTAAGTCAGAACAAATAAGAGTGATTCTTTCATGTTAAAGGATTTCACGATGACTATTTAGAATCCTACCAGTGTTAACATCACGCCAACGCTGAACGTAGGTCACATAGATTACGTCTATTGTGCAAACAGGAATCCTATGTGGACCTGGACTCATTAATTCACAAAATGAACGTGTTTCATTTTAATAGAGTATTCATTTGAGGGGGAGTGAGATAAATTTTTTAAGATCAGGGGGAGAGGATATCAGTTTGAGGGGGAGAAAATCAATTTGAAATTTTTTTTTTGAAATTTTGTATTTCATCTACTGTATATTCATTGCATTTATGTCTCTGAAAATGTTACATGATGTCCATAATTCTTATGATCATCATGAGGGGGAGAAAAGCTAGAGTCAGAGACAACAGTTGAGTAGATTGAAGTCAACTGAAGATAATTGCAAATACATATCTAGACAATTGAAGAAGGGAGAAAAAGAGAAAAGATGTTCATGATTTAAGGGGGAGTGTGCTATCAAGAAAAGAGAAGATCAAAGAAGAAGAGATGTGAAGATCAGAGAGAGACAAATAAAGAAGATTTTATATGAAGATTCACAGATTGAAGAGAAGAGAGACAGAGATTTGAAGTCTCAGAAGAGATCAAAGAAAAGAAGAAGATTCAAGAAAAGAATCACCCTCAACAGGACTTTAATTGAAAATTGTTTTCATCTCTAAAGGGGAGATTGTTGGGTACAATTATAAATAGAGTTGAAAACAATATTTTGTAATAGTTCAGGGGCTTTATTGTAAATACACAATAGTTGTAAATTGTGTGTGTGTGTGTGTATGTATATATATATATATATATATATATATATATATATATATATATATATATATATATATATATATATATATATATATATATATATATATATATAGTTCATTTGACAAAATAAAAGATATATATAGAGTTAGGTGATCACATACACAAAGACAGATTTGAGAGAATTGTCAAGCAAGAAAAGCTTTCAAGAACTTCAATGTAATATTCTCTCATCTCAATCTAAGCATTCGATATTATGTGGTTGAATTGTTAATTGTTCATATGATTGTTTTATGTTAAATGAATTGCATGAAATATGAATTCACAGTAGGGGTGAGCGACGGGTACCATTTCCCGAACCCGAACCGGTACCGGTACCGACCGGTACCGAATTAATATATTCGGTTCGGTATTCGGTTTTTAAATTATCTAAAATTCGGTATTCGGTACTTTCGGTTCGGTAATTAGCTAAAATTCGGTATTCGGGACCGAACCGGCACCATATAAAATTATACGGTTTGGTATTCGGTTCTTCCAAAACTAATAATTCGGTTTTGGTATTTTCGGTATCGGTACCGGTTCGGTTCGGTACGGTACCGAGCTCACCCCTAATTCACAGAACAGAACACTTACTTGAGTCAAAACTGTTCAACAGACATGAACAACTTAGATAGTTTCCGTCAAACCTGTCCAACAGTTATGGACAGCTTTGACAATCTGCCAAGTTACAACGAATGTAACAGTGCAAACAGACTTGTGTTGATTTTGGAAATCACTTATCAGGTTTCAGTAAGACATTAAAAAGCCTTAAGTTCTTCCCTTTAGTGTATCAATCAGGTTTGATTTGAAATCTCCCCTTATGATATAGAACAAGTTTGATTGAGGCCTTTTTGTGCCTAACAATCTCCCCCTATTTGCAACATTCAGCCTAAAGTTGACTATATCAGTTATCACTATATACATTTACATTTTAGTTGCAGACATGAAATCACAACATAAAGATAAACTAAATGATGAGTTTATACATACTGAAAATTGATTTAAACAACAAATGTTTACAAGGAAAAAGTACAACTAAACAATAGAAAACTTCAACTAATTAGATTGTTGATGTTGGGAGCAACAAATGGTAAGCATGACCAACTAATGATCATCTTCCATTCTTCATCTACTCATCACCAGTAGAGGGACCATGTTCCTTCTCTTTTTCTTTTTCTAACTCATAAGCAGCTTGAAGGAGTTTCTCTAGTTCTAGACCAGCCAACATTTCTTTTCTAGCTTCAAAACTTCCAACCTCTTCTATAAGGTAGAAAAGTTCTTGGCAGTCTAGTTCACCTCCTTCATGATAAGTTGCTAACTGATTTAGGATTGCTACTTTCCACATGAAGTGCTTGACAAATGCATTCATAAACCTGAAGGCAAGAAGCTGTCTACCACCAGCTTTGGGAAGATTTGAGGCTCTTTGAAAACACATTTTCTTGGACAGGGGATCCACAAAGAACACTCCAATCTCAGGATCTTCAATGGACTTACCTTCAACAGGTTCTACACCATTAGGCAGGCTATGATCCATATCTTTAATCTCAGTGGCATTGAACCCTTATTCAATCAGCTTCACAATCTCCTCAAGCTCTGTGTCCTTTTTCTGTCTTCTAGGTTTGATTTTGGGTTCCATCTTGGAAGTACCCTTAATCGTATCTTCTGGAATTAGACCCAACCCTTTCACCTTCTCCATCAGCTTTCTTACAAAATCTCTGACAGTTTTAGCAGTTTCAGATTTTGAACTGCTCAGAGCAACTGCAAGTTCAACCCATTCTCTGTATCACATTCTAGCTACATCAGCTGCTTCATATGACTGTAGTTCAGGGCCATCAGCACCAAATCTTGTAATACGTAGCTTCCAAGGTTGATTTTTCCTTAGAGTGGGGACAACTTTGACAATTGTTTCCTTGGCTATTCTCCTTTCACCAACATTAAAGAACTTCTTTCTAGCCAAATTGTCAAAATGGAATTGGGTTCTAATAGATGAAGGGGTGGTGAACACAGATTTTCCTTTGGTCATAGAGACCATAGAACTTTTCTCCTTCTCAGCTTTCTTTCCACTGTTTGTTTTCTTGACAGCCTGTTCCAACTTCTTTTGCACTACCAAGGATGACATTTTCTTTCTTTGCCTCCTTGGCAGCTAAAACCTGAGCAGCTTTCACTGAGGTTTCTTCCTCCTTTGCTCTTTCCAGAAACTCAACTTGCTCTTCTTTCCACTCATAATAAGTTTCAAGTAGAATGTTCATTTCCTTTGCTTAAGTTTTGTCATATTTAAGCTGGAGCGGTCTTTCAAGCTCAGTATCCACAACAACTTTGCCTTTTCCTTTGGCTGCTGTGGATGGAGCTATCTCAGTTTTCTCTTCCTTGGATGATTCCTGGATAAGTTGTCTTCTTTTGCTAGGCCTTTCCTCAGGAATAAGTTCCTCCCCCTTAGATGGTGTAGGGCTTGGAGACTTAGCCTGAGTAGGCTCAGCTGTCCTAGAAACATGAGATGTACCTGTAGTACTACAAGCAGTTAGTTGGCCTGTTGGTTGACCAACTGAGGCTAATTTCTCCTTTGAGGGAGATTAAGATTTCTCCCACTTAGAATTGGTCTTTGAGGCAGAGTTCTTCTCCCCATTTGAAAGAGATGGCACAGAGCCTTCAACATCAGTGCTGCCCAAAGGATTGGATCTAGCAGGCTTGGTAACAGGTTTAGAACCCACCAGGCTATGCACTAAGAAAGCCAAGCTGTCCTTTACTTCAGCTAACTAGGTAAGGCAGTGTTCAAGAGAGGTTGATTGAGAGGTGGCAGAGGCTAAAAGAATGGAAATGACAGCCCTGTCAGTGTCACTGAACATCAGACTCTTAAGTTATACAAGAGTTATGTTGATGGATTCTTGCACATCCTCAAACCTGATGCCATAGAGTTAGATAGATATACCACTAAGGTATTCAAAGAGGCTACGGTGGAAAGCAAAGAAACAGAATAGGTTTCAGCAATACTTGACAGTTGTTGGGAAACAGCTGCCAAGCTGGACACAGAGTCCTGTTGATTTGACATGAGAGAGGATAGAGAAATGGAGAGTTGTTGCAGCTGTGCAGTGAGTGCAAGCAGCTGGGAGGAGTAGTCAAGTTGTGGAGAGGGTGATGGAAAGGATGACTTGAATGAATCAAGAAATCCTGCAAGCTATGCAGACACAAAGTTTGCAATAGTAGAAGGAAGGGTGGTCATGGAATTTTCCAAAGTCAAAACCTTGGAGGACAACTTAGTAAGTTGTTCCTTCAAGGACAGATCCTTTGGAGATGGAGGAGTACGGGTGGATTGTTTAGATGATGGTGAGGATGGTGGTGTAGTAGGTTCACTTGGTGATGGTAAGGGCATAGTGGATAAGAGTTCTATAGCCTGTGCAAAGGAAAAGTGACCAAACTTAGAGGGGTCAATAATACCTTCAATAGTGGCCATACCTGCATCATTAGGTGAGGTGATTGGAGTGGTTTTCCTCTCAAGAACCATTGGGATTGTGATTCATTCAACAAAGACATAGGTAGTACCCTTAGTGGTGCCTTGGTTTTGAGGAACTTATTCATGGGATGAAGATGTGTCCCTTTCAACATCATCAGTGGTGAAAACTGGTGATGAAATTTGCATTTAGGGAAAGCCTTCACCAGAGGGTTGGTCTACACCCTGTGGATCACCAAGCTGGGATATTGGTCCTTCAGCAGTTGATGGGAATTGATCAGTTGCTTCATGAGGAGCAGAATTGAAAGGCTGATCAGTTGGTGGGCTTGAACTAACTGCTTTGGCATCTTTTGCAGACTCAGGTTGTGTAGGAGAAATATGAGTGGGGGACAGTGTAGACTCAGTGTGGAGTGAAGAGATCTCTTATCTTTCAGTGTCCTCACTCTGTTGAGAGGGAGGGACAATTGACGTGGTAGTCTCCATATGTACAACTGGTTCCTGTTGGGAGGAACCAGAGGGCCTAGGCTGACTCTGGGTGGACTCAGGTTGGATTGAAGCAGGCTCCATATTTTGTGCTGCACCCTCCAAGATAGGAGGTGAGGATGCAACAGGGGTAACTTCTTTTTTAATTGACTCCTGTTAAGAGGGGTCAGAGGGGCTTTAATAGGTAGGTAGGCTTTGCTGTTTTCTTTCTGGCTAAGGATTTCTTCCACAGCCTGGAGTATGTGGTAGGAGAAGTAGCAGCTTGTTGTGTTTGGACTGGAGTGGAGACTAGGCTGGAAACAGGGGGCGAAACCTGTTCCCTTGGCTCAAGTGGCACAGAGCCACCTGCTACAAAGGCCTCTGGTTCAACGAATGAACCTGGGATATCAACCTTCTCCCCCTCAGGCACAGAGACTGTGGGTGCAGACTTTGTTTTCTGGCCTTCTTAGTGACAGACCCTGCTGTAGTGGACTTCAGGGCATGTTTTGCCCTTGATCCAACGACTTTGGATTTTTCCTTGGGAGCAGGAATTGGATTCACCTCCTGTGCAGAAGGTCCTTCCACTAAACTAAGCAGCCTCCTCATAGGTGTTGTAAGAGGAGGCTCTTCAGCAGAAATCGGAGCATGAAACACTTTGTTTCCAATGACAGGATACACCATTGACTTGAGAAATGGTTGGGAGTTGTATAGAGTGTCACCACAAACATGTTTGAATATGAGACTTAAGAATCTAAAGATCCATTTGGCCATATTCAATGTAGTCCCATCCACAAACTGCAGAGTCACTTGAACTTCTCTCTGCTAAGCTGGTCAAAGGAACCAACCTTGCAACTAAACTCATCACCACAGAGGCAAAGAGAAAGCTGTAGGTTGGGGCTAGCTCCTTCCTGAACAATGTAGCTCTTACCCTTGGTGCAGATATACCACAACATCTTAGCAAGTTACCCATTTGTTGATTTTTAGGCTGTGGTTTATCATACTTTTCAACCACAGGAAGATGAAGTACCTCCTGAAGTAGATCAGCATTGATCTCAACAACCTGAGTGTTGTTGATGATGGTCCCTTGAATGATCTTAGTGGCAGAATCATAGGAACAAGTGTACCAGAATTCATAGACCATTTCTTGGTACATGACACTAGGAGTGGCTGTCATGGCATAGGGCAAAGGGTGAGCGTTCAAGAATTCTACCATGGGTTCATAACCTTTTCCAGCATAGTTTTTAGGTATGGTTAGATTTGCTACATAGTTGGTAGGTTTGATGGTTAGTGTGGTAGTGACTGATGGGTGTTTTACAACATCATCACCCCAAAATGCAGGGACACAAGGATTATGAGAAGCCATTGTTGAAGTAGATGAGAATGCAAGGAATACAGACACAAAGTCTTTTGATGGTAGATAGGGGTTTTTCAGAGAGTATGGATATATAGGGTCGCAATAGGGAAGAAGAAGATGAAACAGTGATAGTGGGTATTTATAGGATTTTGAATGTGAGATAGTGGGAGAGAGAAAAGGGCGATTGATTTGAAATGCGATGACTAACAGAACGAAATGGTTACCACGTTAGCACGTGTGTCAAACCAACTTGACGCTTTTCTTCACTTAAACATGCAACACACCTTATTCGTAGGTAATTAAGATAAATAAATACATAATTTATATAACTTAAATGTGAAGTAATGTTAATTAAAAATGGATGTTCAAAGTTGTTGCTAAAACGTGGGATGAAAGAGTTTCATCCAAAAACTGATCAGTCTATAAACTGTTGATGAAACCTTTGAAGTTATATAAGGACAAAACACAGAGTGAGCAGGTTACAGGTTTGAACAACATAGCAGGTTTTAAAGAAAAACTTGGTTTTGAAAACTTTTGTTTTACCAAACCTGTCCATATCTTAAAGAACTAGCTAAGTACAGAACTGATGAAACATGTTTAGTCAAGGCTGTTATTTGAGATTTTAGCAAGTTTGCTTATGTAATCCTTGAACATCAATGACACTTGGTCACTTTTATTTAACATTCCTAGCTTGCATACCAGGGTGTTAAACCTATTTTCATCAAGAGGTTTGGTGAAAATGTCTGCAAGCTGATCTTCTGTAGGGAAAAAAGATAACTCAACATTACCTTTTTAAATGTGATCCCTTATGAAATGATGTCTGACTTCTATATGCTTGGTTCTTGAATGGAAGACAGGGTTGTTGGAAATGGCTATGACACTGATATTGTCACGGGCTAATCACTAAAAATAGCAATAACTTTATACTTTTTTATCGATTATAGTAACGTGTTTTAAAAATTATCAGTAATAGCAACAACTCTTCTTTTTGTTATCAATAATAACAATTGTTGACCTGATGACCTGTTTACCAGGTTACCATTGTTATAATTGATAATAATGAAAAGTTGTTGCTATTATTGATAACTTTTATTTTTTTTAATTTTTTTATTTGAATTATGTGTTGTTATTTTGTTTGGTGAACAACCCGCACATTATTCATTTATATAACGATTGATTTATATAAGTTTTAGTTGTATTAAGTTGAACTTTTTCAAGACTTTTTGGACGATTATTTAAACTCGTAACTTCATAATCTACATATCCGAGATCTTTATTCTAGTAGTTGAATAAACTCAAATGTTTTATCCGCAACATGTCGTTTCGATTTCATATTACCAATTTCAACAGAAAACAAAATTAAGTAATTAACACAAATAATACACTTATAAGAATTACAAAGTTGATTAAAGTAATGACGTTATGTATCTATATATATTAATAATAGAAAATGTCTAATATCACGTGTCATTTTCTAAAATACTTTAATTTGTGTTTTCCCGCTCATTTTTTCTAATATAGCTCTTTGTATTTACTAACCTAATTGATTTACAAAAGTTTAAAAAACTAAGTTTATCTACTACATAATTTAACTCTATTAATATAAGTCAACCTACTTAAATGAATTTAAATACCTTTTTTTTTTAACGGCAAACTTTCCTACTCCTACTTCTAAACTACTCCTTTACCACCAGAATTACTTACACCACCTAAATTTCAACTTGCCTCCAACGGGGATCGAACCCGTGACCTCTCGCTTATAACTCCACCCTCTTACCGTCAGGCCAAACCTTAAATGTTTTATTTTGCATTAGTTTATAAAAATTAGTTAGAAAACATACACATTATATTTTGAGATATCATAAAAAATTATTGTCTTCAAATTTTATTTTACACTTTCCAATATTCAAATATTATAACTAACTAAAAAATATTGTTTTCATATTTAAAAACACATACACTATTTATTGTTTTCTCTATTATTTATTAAATAATTAATATTTCAAACATGGTTTTATATTCAACAATTATATAATTACGATATAGCACTTTTAACTTACAATTTTTTTTTTGTTATATACAAAATATTTATGAATTTAAAAATATTTCAGTTATTGTATGAAATGTATGTAAAACTTATATAAATCACTCTTTGTATAAATGAAGAATGTGTGAGTTGTCCACCAAACAAAATAACAAAACATATTTCAAGCTGATGGTGCATCCATAGGATCTGTCCGCAGCAGCTTCCATTGGGGTTTTAATGGTAGAACATTGATCAAATTTAAATTTCTTTTAAAGATCTAATGTATACTTTCTTTGATTTATAAAAATTCCATTTGAGGTTTGTTTAACCTGTAATCCTAGAAAAAAAGTTAGTTCACCCATCGTGCTCATTTCATACTTAGATTTCATGAGTAGTGAAAATTTCTTGCGTAGGTGTTCATTAGTAGACCAAATATAATATCATCCACATAGATTTGAACAAACATAATATCAGACTTCACTTTCTTTATCAACAGTGTGGTATCCACTTTACCTCTGGAGTACCCTTTGCTCATAAGGAATTCAGTAAGAGTGTCATACCAGGCTCTGGGGGCTTGCTTTAGACCATAGAGAGCTTTGTCCAACTTATAGACAAAACCTGGATGATGTTCATTTCAAAACCTGGAGGTTGCTTAACATATACATCTTTTTGCAGCTTACCATTCAAAAATGCACTCTTCACATCCATTCTAAAAACTCTTATGCTTTTGTGAGCAACATATGCCAAAAACAAACGAATTGCTTCTATCCTGGCCACAAGAGCAAATGTTTCATCATAGTCAATACCTTCTTCTTGCATATACCCTTGAGCAACCAGACTTGCCTTATTTCTAATGACATGACCTTGCTCATCCATTTTGTTACTGAAAACCAATTTTGTGCCAATTACTGTTTTTCCTTTAGGCATGGGTTCAGTTTCCATAAATCTCTCAAACTGATTGAGTTCTTCCTGGATGGCAGTGATCTAACTGGCATCTTTCAATGCATCATCAATTTTCTTTGGCTCCATCAGGGACACAAAACTTGAAAACATGCAAAAGTTTCCAAGAATGTCTCATCTTGTCTGCACACCTTTATTAATGTCACCTATGATTTGATCATTTGGGTGACACCAAATCCACTTAAGATGATTTTTCAATGATGATTCCTCTGTATCTTGCACACCAGTTTCATTCACAACATGTCTTGTAGAACAACTTTCCTAATTATCAGATAGACTGATATCTTGAGTTTGTTCATCTATTGAGGGAGTGACATTGGTATTGAACACATCTGTAGAGGATTCAGGAAAATCAGCATTGATTGGTTCTGGGCATGGTACATCAACTATATCAGTGCACTTATTCACACAGGGTGAACCAATATAATCATCATCATGTCCATTATGATTAGCAGGTTCCACTCTGGATGATGTGGAACCTTTAGAGTCATTTTCTTTAGCATTTGAGTGTAGAAGATCATCAAAGCTGAAGTCTCCTGAAACTGATTCAGGTTCAACTTTGAGTGACGGATTTTCAGACTCTTCAAAGGTGACATTTATGGATTCATCTACCACCTTTCTCCTGGGGTTGAATACTCTGTAGGCTTTTGAAATAGCTGAATATCCAACAAACACTCCTTCATCAGCTTTGGGATCAAATTTAGCCAGCTGATCCCTTTGACTCAGAATGAAGCAACGGCATCCAAACACATGGAAATAACTTATATTTGGCTTTCTCCCTTTGAGTAGTTCATAAGGAGTTTTATTGAACCTTTTCACCACTAAGGATCGGTTTGAGTGAACCAAGTAGTGTTGATAGCTTCAGCCCCGAATGATGAAGGAAGACCTGATGCACACAACATAGTTCTAGCAGCTTCTATAAGAGTCTTGTTTCTTCTCTAATTAACTCCATATTGTTGTGGAGTTCTCACAGCTGAGAACTTTTGAGAAATGCCTCTTTCTTCATTGAAGTCCTTAAGTGTACTGTTTTTAAATTCAGTACCATAATCACTTCTAAGCTACTTGACTTGGGCAGAACTTAGAAAACCTCCATCTTTTTGATAAATCCAATAATTTTTTTGGCAGCCTCTCCTTTGGTCATTAGGACGATCACCTATGTGTACCTGTTACTAACTCTTTCTTACAGAGTTGGTTGATGTTCTTGAAGTTCAGGTGTGAGAGCCTTTTGTGCCATAAGCAGTTGAGTTCTGCATTGCTCCTTGAGATAAAACTGGTCTCAGTTGTTGGATCAACAGATTTCATATCTACAATGTATACCCCTTTCTTTATTTGTGCACACAACACAACTTTAGCCTGAGGATCCAGTATGTACCCTAGGTGCTCATCAAAGTTAACCTTGTAGCCAGCATCGCACAGTTGACTAATGCTTACAAGGTTGTGTTTTAGCCCAGACACATAGGCTACTTTGTTGAAAACTATAGCACCTACATGAAGAGATCCATATCCTTCTGTGGATCCTCGGACATTGTCACAAAAAGTGACTTTTGGGCCTTTTTCAGGCTCGAGATCGCTCAGGAGATCCTTGCAACCTATCATGTTACCAGAGCAGCCACTGTCCAAGTACCAAACCTGGCTTAGTTGTTTAACCTGCAGAGCAACAAGAGGAAACATTAGTCCTAAGGAAAACTCATCACAGGGATGAGTTCTCCATCTTCATCAATATTTGTTGATGGACCACTTAGATCAACACTGATGTTTCCTATTTGGAATGTATCTTCTGAGATACTTCCTTAATGAGATTATTACTTCCAACACTGATTGATCTAGCAATATTGGAACTAACAATGTCAGCAGGCCTTATGACCTTAGTTTCAAGACAATCTTTGGACATGTGAGTTTTCTTTCCACATCTATAGCATTTTCTCTTTTTAGATCTTTTGAAAGAAGAACTCTCAGAAACACATTTGGAATTTTCTCTATTGGTCTTATCAACAGGTTTGCTAAGATTTGACTTGTTTTAGATAGACCAACAGATTTTATTGGAAGTTCCACCGTAACAGCTTTGCATGTATCTTCTTTCCTCTTTTTAGGAGGACAGAGATCAAAGTTAGGCAATCTAACTGTCTTATGTCCTTCCAAAGGTTTGGAAAACTTACTTCCAATTTTCTCAGATTGAGCAATGACTTTTCCTTTGCCTAAACTAAGTTCTGATGACTTTAGCAGACTTATGGTAACATGGTCATCTTTTTTGGTTTTAACAAACATAGGCACGGCGTGCCCTCATCTGGCTATAAAAACTCGTTTTCCTTTGCATTTATTCATTCTTGGGCATATTCACACAAAAACACACGAAGAAATACACTTTTATGAGAGGAAGGAAGCTCATTTGGGCCATTTTGGGAAGAAATCTTGAAGGGAAACATCTATACAACGTCGGGAATCATCGATAGGGGAGTTTTCACATCTCTAACTCGTTTGGTTATGTGTAATCTTTCTATGTTTATGATGAATAAGTTGTATTTCTCCATTTCTATGGAGTAATTATTTTGTAATCATGTGGATTTGTAAACCCTAAACATTGGATGGTTTTATTTTTGTTGGATGAATATCATTGTTGTTTCTCGCTTTGAAAGAAGATTTATAGCTTTGAGTATGTATTTGCTTGTGTTTAACATGAATACTTGATTTTCCACAATGTGAGTTGGGTTTAACTAGTATTTGTTCTTAATGAAATAATGTGTTTGTTTCATTGAGTCTTCTAAGCTTGTGAGAGTAAAAAGGGTAAAACTTGCATGTATTTGATTAAGGTTATAACATCGTTTATATTGTTGATGTGAGTCTCAATTTAGACAGTATTTTGATTTGTGAGATGATAAACACCTTTCATAGCAAGAAACTATATGCAAGTATTCAGATTGCATTATCTGTAATAAAAATATATTTGAGCGATCTTTATATTTTTATTGTTGATTGTGGAATAATGAAATTATAGTTGAGTGATCTTTATAATTTTATTGTCATTACTTGCATTGCAATTTGTGATAGGTCGGTAGTTGAGTGATCTTTGCTTACTTATCATTAATTGTATATTTTGAGGAGTTGATTCATATTTGAGTAATCTTTATGGGTTTACTTCTTATGTTCACAAGATAGTTATTCTAACGGATTGTATTGTTTGGTCATCCAATGTTTAAGGGGAGCATTCCCACATGATTACCTTTTTCAAGATTGTCTTTCCAAAACTTCTTGTTCTAATAGTATCTCGACTGTTGAGGTGTGTTATTTTGTTCTTGAATCTAAGTTTACTTTTCAAAAATATCCACTTATAATTATCACTAACCATTAACTGACGGTTTTATATCATAATCCACCAATTGTCCCTGAGTTCGACAACCCGGACTTACCTAAGCTATGCTAGAACACGATAGGTAATACTTACCAATTTGTCCGCTAGTTCCAGTTTACTTAGTCCCGTTATTTATTTTATATTAAAACCAAGGTGTGCTAGCGGCACATCAAGTTTTTGGCGCCGTTGCCGGGGATTAGCGGTTTGGTTTTGAGAACAGCCTTAAGTTTCTCGTTAGTATATAAAAAATAAAAATAAAAAACGTTATATTTAAAATCCAAGTGTGAGAATTATTTTTCATGTACATAGAATTCCTATACACATTATTTTGTTATGTTTATATCGTATTTTATTTGTAAGTTTAATTTCTCTTTATTTTGTCGTATTTTGTTTGGTGTGTTTTGTGTAGGATGGATCATAGGTTTGAGTTGTATGAAGGTGCCTATGACGCAAGGTATTGTCAAGAGGAGATCAACATTGAGCACCCAACCAATCCCACCTCTTCACAATATCATTTCGAGAATGTATATCAGTCTTCATACCAATCCTCCACTCAACACTACCAAAGTTAAGACACCCAATATTCCTACCAAACTCCATCACAACATCAACCCGAGATAGAGTCAAGCTTGGAGGACCTATTTCATCAGTGCCAGATGAGTCTCCGTTACCAACAAAGCGTTTCAGAAATCCCTGACAACCTCATGAGACAAAGGAGTCAAATGGATGAATTACGTACGGAAGAGCCATCTGAAAGTAGTTCAAGAAAAGAAAGGAGAACAAAGAAAATAAAGAGCACGTCCACATTTATGACACCAATTTTAGTGATTTGGATGATGATGTTGAGTGTGTTTATGATGAAACTTGTTTGCATGCTTTACCGGTCATCGAAATTTCGGAGACAATAATGGACAAGGTGTAAATCCCAAGACCACAAAGTATTGCACACATCCCACCTCCGATTATCGATGATGAGACTAAAGATGACCTCAATCCCGAGAGGGATTTGGAAGAGCTTGCTCGACTACTTGGTGTTGATATGCCTCCAGCTATATTCAATGAGGGAGTTGACTCTGAATTTTTTAATGAACTTTCAATTATATATGTTGATGTTGTGACACCATCGCCTGTCTTTGAAAGTATTAATTCTTCGATGGATTTTTTTGGAGTCACAGGTTGGTGATACTAGTCGTCTTGACTCACGACCGCCAAAGAAACTTCATAACCATCCAGCGCCGAAAGTAAACATTTATACGTTGATGGAGGCGGTAAGGGTAAGGAGTGCAATGCTAAATCGTCTAAGATTATTTATTGCACTCAACTCAAAGGTATGCCTTTTACCCTTTTCATTCCTTTGAAGGTTAAGCCAAGTGGGATAGGGTCAAGCTAGGGACCCTATAAACAAGCGCTTCTTGGGAGGCAACCCAAGCGATTTAATTTATCTTTTCACTTAGCGTAGATTAGCTTGTATTTATGTGTAGTTAGGTTATTTTTGGCAATCGCTTCCTCTAAGGATATATTGCATTGCGCATAGTCGGTTGCACACTTCGCTCCAACTCTTCGCACGCTTGCAAAATTTTGGTTGGCTATCCTTGAGCTCTTCTCTTCCACGCACTCAGTGAGTCTTTTTCCTTCTTTCCACTTACATGCTTGCACGATTATATTGTCCATTTTGTTTCATTGAGGACAATGAAATACTTAAGTGTGGGAATATGGGTTAGAACTCTAACCAATGAGTGATTTTGCTTGTCCCTTAGGGAATTTTGCTTGACATGTTTATTATATGCTCAATTTGGCCGAAAATTTTAAAGATTCAATTCTCGAATAGGTTTTAGATCTATTTGCATAATTGATTTTGTGAGTTAAATGGAAAGCTTAAAGTAGGACCTCTAGTTTGAATTCTCTTATGAACTTGATATTGCTACATGATCTTGTTTGGACCAAAGTTGGATTTTTCACATTATAGCCCTACATGTCATTTCGTTTCGTGAGTTTTGAGCCGTTTTGAGCATTCATGAATATTTTATTGCTCATGTTTCGATATATTATGTGTGCATGCCATTTGTTATTCTTATTCTAGAACTTGCCATAAAGATTCTTTTTGAAAACAAAATTATGGGATGACGCGATCGTGTGATAGAGGCATTTTAGGATTACCCAAAAATCAGCCTTTTCTTTTTTCCTTTACACCTACGAATCCATTAGTTAGCCACTTTTGAGCCTTAGCATTTTTATTTTTATTTTTTTATGTTAGCCATCTTTTTGTTTAGCCATATTTATCCGTTTTTCTTTAGTTAACCCTAGCCTACGTTCATGCCCTCATTTCAAGTTAAAACGTGAATTCATGAGAAGAATAGTCGAGTTTGGAGCATACATTAAAAAATATATAGAAAAAAACCAACAATAATAGAGCTACTTAAGGCCGGCTCGTCACTACTACAAATCGAAGCTAATGCAACACTTTTGATGCAACACATTTAAAAAGTGTTGCCTTTTAATTTAAGTTCACTCTAAAGCAACACATTGACAATAAGTGTTGCATATAATGATTTAATGCAACATTTTTTTTAAAGTGTTGCCATTTTTACTAAAAAATGCAACACTTTTCTAAAGTGTTGCAACTTTTTTTAAAAATTGCAACATTTGTTTAAAGTGTTGCATATTTTAATAAAAAAATGCAACACATTTTTAGAGTGTTACATTTATAATGAAAAAATGCAACACATTTTTAGAGTGTTGCATTTATAATGAAAAAAATGCAACACATTTTTAAAAACATATAACATTTTTTAAGTGTTGCATATATAATGAAAATACAATTAAATCTAAATACAAGATTTGACAGTACATGTTTTATCTTTATTTTTATTAAAAATAGTACAATTAGAAAATTGGTTACAAATTTAAAATATAACTGTTTTAAAACTTTATAAGTATCACTATTTTTTTAAAAAATTGTACAATTATAAGTATCACTATTTTAAAACTTTATAAGTTACATTATAAAATTTTAAAACCAATGATAAACTGTAAGTTACGTTATAATTAATTTTCTGAAACCTAATTTTATTATAAATTACGTTATAATAAAATTAAACTATAGGTATTTATCTAGTTTTATTTTTTAAAAATAAAAACACAACAAGGTACTAAAATAATAATAATAATAATAATAATAATAATAATAATAAATATTAAAACCAATTTAAACCTTGTAGAATATGGAATTATGGATCCTCATTCTATCGCCTCCTTACCCGGTCAAAAACGCCCAACCACCGCTGCACCACCCTCTCACCTTCAACTCTCAGATACTCTCTAACCCTCCCTCTCCCCTAACACAACCACCGCCGCACCACCTCATGCGTCACAAACCCACCGCCGTCTCTGCTCCTTTTTCATGTGTCGAAGACCCATTACCACTACCACCGTCTCCATCGCCAGTGCCATCACGTCGTCACTTCGATGTTGGGGCTTCCTCTTCAACCGGTATTTCTTTCTTTTCTTTGCGAATCGATGCCTCTTTTCTTTTAAATCGCTGTTTCTTGATGAATCGTTGCAACCCTTTTGGTTTGAATCGATGCAAATCTCTTTCTATAACCATCAGTTATTTGAATCGGTGGCTATGGCTTTGTCGGATTTGTTGCGATCGGTGTTCTTCTTGTTACTGATTTGGGCAAAAACGTAAAGACCCTTAATTGATCCCTATGAATCTTCGAGTTAATCGTTGGTTGTGGATTCTGGTGACTAATGGTGGTTTAACGGTGATGGCGATTGGCTACTGCGGTTTATGATGATTCTGTTCGTGGTACTCCTGGCGGCGGCGACAATATCTCTGTGGGGTTTCCTATGGTGATGCCTTCTGAAATGAGGTTCTATCTTTCTGATTTTGGGTTTTCTTGATGATGCAATCTGATTTCTAGGCTTTTGCTATATGCTATTTGCGATAAGGGTTGGGGTGGGACGAAGCCACCTCTGGTGGAAGAGGATAAGGAGTTCATTGAGAAGAGGATGAAGAGGATGAAGTTGCAGGATTTCGAGATGGAATTGAGTAATGTGTCTATGCAGGTTAGTTGTTTGTTGGTTGAGTATGCATTTACTGATTTCAATTCATGTAATCCAACATTGTAGTGTCATTTATAAGCTTCAAGTTTCAATTAGGAGTACACAGTGCACATTATGGGTACATTAGTGAAAGTAACAATTTATCATAATAATTCTTAAAACCAAAGATAGAGTGTAAAACCTTGCAAGGGGTGAGTTGACTGTTCGATATGGAAATGTCCATGATTCTTTCTGCTGGAATATCTAGTAATCTCGTGAACGAATGGATATAGACCTATGATAGATTTAATGTGCATGCTTGTAGTATGGAGAATATACATTAATGTGTCCATATGCATATTCTTATATTTGGGAATGCAAAATGAGCAAAAAGACTTGCACTTTCAGGTAGGAAGATCGTTTACTACCTATGGATATGAAGTGTTTCTCCATCACTTGATTCGCTTTGGGTACTGAACTGTACTAGTAGAGATATACCCATACAGACCTCTTTGCACTACTATTATGGATTCCACACACAAACCCTGACATTTGTCTTTATCTTCATTTTGAACTCTATGATGAATTATTGCCTAACCATGAAGCAGCCTTCCTAATTGTTGGTTTTAATTAAATGCTTTTATGTAAAGTCATTTGCTAGTTTATTCGCTTTAACCGTCTCTTTTTTTCTTTCTTACTTCTTTTGATGACTTCTTTGAGGTTGTGAAACATAAATCATGCTATGAAAGTGGTATTATTGTTACCAAAAGAAAAGACAATGAATGGCCAACAATTATGGCTAAAACAAAATGTGCTCACAAGTATAATTGTATAAATGATTTTTACTTGCAACATCCTCTCTGCACAAAAAAAAAAATTATGCTTTACGCTTCCCATTCATGTTACTTCAATTGAAATGTATCAATTTTGTTCTTTAATATTGAAATAAATTTGGGGTGAAAAGTGTTAACTTCAATATAGTTTTTTTTTGTTTCATAGTGAGAGAGCACTGTATACTTTATTATTCGGCTACTAATATTATTTGCACGATTAAAATTCATCATCTCGTGGAACTGTAGGCTGAATCTCTTGTTAAAGCTCAACAAGACATTGGTGAAACCATGGCGCAATTGGGGTTGTCATTTGTCAAACTAACTAAACTCGAGTCTGAAGAAGGGGTTTTCGAATCTCAAAAAGCTAGAGCTGGAGATTCATGAGTCTCGAACTCAATATACACAGGTCACTACACTTCATATTTAGTTATTTATGTATTTATCAATGTGATGGGATGTTGAGCATTCTGTTTTTAATTCAATTAAGGGGGTTGCTGTTAGATTCAACACTTAGAAACTTATGTTCTATTTTTAGTTTTTTTCCAGCGCCATCAGTTAAGGATTAAGGGGCTATTGATGCATCCAAATTGATAATAAACAACATAAAATGATTTGGTGTCTAGGCCGAAGACCTAAACACACAAATGTAATCTTGGACGCTTCATTTTTATGCAAATATGTTTTCTAAATTCAACACACCAGACAAGTATAAGTCCAAATAGATTTCATATATGCTAGTAATGTGATGTATAGAAGACAATTTAGGCTCTCGTGTATATATATATATATATATATATATATATATATATATACAGACCGTGACTTAACAAACACGAAATTAATTAAATTTACCTTAAAATCCTGATATGAACTTGCTTGATAATTGTATGATGATTTCAACTTGAAATCTTTGATTTTGATTGCATAATTTGTGATGACCTTTGTAGTTTAAATCTTTCTTTTGATTGTACAAATATGAGCAGGAAATTTTTTTTGAGAATTTCAATTTGGTCAAGTTTGCTCAATTGGAAAGGCTTGTAGAAGAGCTACCTTTTGGAATTCAGTAATATTTAGGATGATTTTTGTACACGTGTATTAGAAGGTATGAAAACATAATACTTTATTTGTTGAATTATTTTACCTTCGAAGTGCATGTTTCAGAGATTTTATGCTATATAATTTTTTTTTTCAATCATTTAAATTACCAAACACACTAACAATATTGTGTGTTGGTTTTGTATGTTTCAGGCTACGTTCTTTTGGAATATGCGAAGTCATGTGTAAAGCTTGCAAAGATGATGAAATGAATATACGTTTTGGGAATATGCGAAGTCATGTGTAAAGCTTGCAACGATTTCATATGAAAGAAATTTCAAGTCTAGGATCTAAGAATATACGTTTTGGGATTGTAATCGACTTTTTTGTGTTGCTTGTACATTTCATTATGGTTATTTTTGGGTGTTAGACCTTAATATTGTTGGAATACAATTTGAATAATATGATATTATTTTTATTGTTAATTCATATTATTGAATTTGGTATTATATTACAAATCAATATAGTAATTTATTGTATTTGTATTAAATAAAAAAGAATAAGAAAAGTGTTACAATAGATTGATAATGGTGTTGCATTTACATAATGACAACATTTGATAAGTGTTGCATTTGATAAGTAAAGTGTTGCTATAAGTTTGTAACTATAAATTAAAAGTGTTGCTTTAGAATATAAAAAGTGTTGCATTTAAAAAGTGTTGCATTTATAAAATAATGGCAACATATTAAAAAGTGTTGCTTTAGAATACAAAAAGTGTTGCATTGAAAAAGTGTTGCATTTATATAATTATGGCAACACTTTTGAAAAGTGTTGCATTATCTAGTGAAAGTGTCGCTTTAGACCTAAGGCGACATTGGCTAAGGTGGCACTACATAAAGTGTTGCATTAGGCCTACAGCAACACTTTTAAGGCCTAACACAACACTTTTCCCATGTTGCTTTAGGTTCATTTTGTTGTAGTGCGTAAATGACAAATTCGTGGAAAGCTTCTAGCAAAGTAGTCTCATAATTCAATAAAAATCAAAGGTTGCTTACTCCTAGCTATGTTGTGCTTTAGAGACGTTTCTTGAGGGTACGAACTTAAGGCTATTTCACGCCACCTTTCCAAAATTTCTCACCTTACCTTTAACCCAATTTTTCCCTGTTTTGAAGCCCTCTTGATGTATGCGTCGTTTCAATTCAAGTGTTGGAATTTTGATCTTTTGGCAAGCTTATGGTAAGTAATTATGACAAAATTTGCATTTGAGTGTTTTGTTTAAGCCTAAACACCGAGGGTAGAGAGCTTCATTTAGTGAGGTGTTTAAGTCTCGCTTTGGTTTGGATTGATTAGATTGTTTTATGTAGGTATTTCGGTGCCAGTCGAGAATTCAAGGTTTTGTTCCTATTATTTAATTCTTTGCACTTTCTGCCACTAAGTCTTTAATGCTTTTAGATCTCTAAAATGTTTGTGAATTGATGATCACGTTAAAAAGCCAATGAGTTCTTTTCGTAAGCGTGTTAATTGGCCGAATTTGCTTGAGGGCAAGCAAAGGTTAAGTGTGGGAATATTTGATATCGCCAATTTTATGTATATTTTATTGGAGACATCCATGGACTTTTACGTATAATATTTGCATGGATTTGATGGTTTTTATGGTTAAACGTATATTTATTGTTCGTCTCTTGTTTTGGCTAGGTTCAGGAAGAAATGAAAAAAATTGGCTGTCATGCGTTTGTTTCGTATTTTGGTCATATCTCTCTCATACGAACTCGGATTCAAGCGATTCAAAAGCCCAGACGAAGCGGAAACATGGGGCTACAACTTTCATGTTTTGAGTTTTGGCCAAATATGTGATAGGCACGGCGTGCCCTCCCAGGCACACCATGCTTCGTTTTTCATGACATGTTTTCGAGAGCACCAAGCATTAAGGCACGACGTGCCCTCCTGAAAACCATCATTTGAGATATTTTTGGGCCAATTAGAGGACGACAACACATAGGAACGCCGTGCCTTACTTTTAGGCACGGCGTGCCCTCATCTGGCTATAAAAACTCGTTTTCCTTTGCATTTATTCATTCTTTGGCATATTCACACAAAAACACACGAAGAAATACACTTTTGGGAGAGGAAGGAAGCTCATTTGGGCCATTTTGGGAAGAAATCTTGAAGGGAAACATCTCTACAACCTCGGGAATCATCGATATTGGAGTTTTCACATCTCTAACTCGTTTGGTTATGTGTAATCTTTCTATGTTTATGATGAACAAGTTGTATTTCTCCATTTCTATGGAGTAATTGTTTTGTAATCATGTGGATTTGTAAACCCTAAACATTGGATGGTTTTATTTTTGTTGGATGAATATCATTGTTGTTTCTCGCTTTGAAAGAAGATTTATAGCTTTGAGTATGTATTTGCTTGTGTTTAACATAAATACTTGATTTTCCACAATGTGAGTTGGGTTTAACTAGTATTTGTTCTTAATGAAATAATGTGTTTGTTTCATTGAGTCTTTTAAGCTTGTGAGAGTAAAAAGGGTAAAACTTGCATGTATTTAATTAAGGTTATAACATCGTTTATATTGTTGATGTGAGTCTCAATTTAGACAGTGTTTTGATTTGTGAGATGATAAACACCTTTCATACCAAGAAACTATATGCAAGTATTCAGATTGCATTATCGGTAATAAAAATATATTTGAGCGATCTTTATATTTTTATTGTTGATTGTGGGATAATGAAATTATAGTTGAGTGATCTTTATAATTTTATTGTCATTACTTGCATTGCAATTTGTGATAGGTCGGTAGTTGAGTGATCTTTGCTTACTTATCATTAATTGTATATTTTAAGGAGTTTATTCATATTTGAGTGATCTTTATGGGTTTACTTCTTATGTTCACAAGATAGTTATTCCAACGGATTGTATTGTTTGGTCATCCAATGTTTAGGGGGAGCATTCCCACATGATTACCTTTTTCAAGATTGTCTTTTCAAAACTTCTTGTTCTAATATTATCTCGACTGTTGAGGTGTGTTATTTTGTTCTTGAATCTAAGTTTACTTTTCAAAAATATCCACTTATAATTATCACTAACCATTAACTGACGGTTTTTATATCATAATCCACCAATTGTCCCTGAGTTCGACAACCCGGACTTACCTAAGCTATGCTAGAAAACGATAGGTAATACTTACCAATTTGTCCGCTAGTTCCAGTTTACTTAGTCCCGTTATTTATTTTATATTAAAACCAAGGTGTGCTAGCGGCACATCAAGTTTTTGGCGTCGTTGCCGGGGACAAGCGGTTTGGTTTTGAGAACAGCCTTAAGTTTCTCGTTAGTATATAAAAAATAAAAATAAAAAACTTTATATTTAAAATCCAAGTGTGGGAATTATTTTTCATGTACATAGAATTCCTATACACATTATTTTTGTTATGTTTATATCGTAGTTTATTTGTAAGTTTAATTTCTCTTTATTTTGTCGTATTTTGTTTGGTGTGTTTTGTGTAGGATGGATCATAGGTTTGAGTTGTATGAAGGTGCCTATGACGCAAGGTATTGTCAAGAGGAGATCAACATTGAGCACCCAACCAATCCCACCTCTTCACAATATCATTTCGAGAATGTATATCAGTCTTCATACCAATCCTCCACTCAACACTACCAAAGTTAAGACACCCAATATTCCTACCAAACTCCATCACAACATCAACCCGAGATAGAGTCAAGCTTGGAAGATCTATTTCATCAGTGCCAGATGAGTCTCCGTTACCAACAAAGCGTTTCAGAAATCCCTGACAACCTCATGAGACAAAGGAGTCAAATGGATGAATTACGTACGGAAGAGCCATCTGAAAGTAGTTCAAGAAAAGTAAAGGAGAACAAAGAAAATGAAGAGCACGTCCACATTTATGACACCAATTTTAGTGATTTGGATGATGATGTTGAGTGTGTTTATGATGAAACTTCTTTGCATGCTTTACCGGTCATCGAAATTTCGGAGACAATAATGGACAAGGTGCAAATCCCAAGACCACAAAGTATTGCACACGTCCCACCTCCGATTATCGATGATGAGACTAAAGATGACCTCAATCCCGAAAGGGATTTGGAAGAGCTTGCTCGACTACTTGGTGTTGATATGCCTCCAGCTATATTCAATGAGGGAGTTGACTCTGAATTTTTTGATGAACTTTCATTTATATATGTTGATGTTGTGACACCATCGCCTGTCTTTGAAAGTATTAATTCTTTGATGGATTTTTTTGGAGTCACAGGTTGGTGATACTAGTCGTCTTGACTCACGACCGCCAAAGAAACTTCATAACCATCCAGCGCCGAAACGTAAACATTTATACGTTGATGGAGGCGGTAAGGGTAAGGAGTGCAATGCTAAATCGTCTAAAATTATTTATTGCACTCAACTCAAAGGTATGCCTTTTACCATTTTCATTCCTTTGAAGGTTAAGACAAGTGGGATAGGGTCAAGCTAGGGACCCTATAAACAAGCGCTTCTTGGGAGGCAACCCAAGCGATTTAATTTATCTTTTCACTTAGCTTAGATTAGCTTGTATTTATGTGTAGTTAGGTTATTTTTGGCAATCGCTTCCTCTAAGGATATATTGCATTGCGCAGAGTCGGTTGCACACTTCGCTCCAACTCTATGCACGCTTGCAAAATTTTGGTTAGCTATCCTTGAGCTCTTCTCTTCCACGCACTCAGTGAGTCTTTTTCCTTCTTTCCACTTACATGCTTGCACGATTATATTTTCCATTTTGTTTCATTGAGGACAATGAAATACTTAAGTGTGGGAATACGGGTTAGAACTCTAAACAATGAGTGATTTTGCTTGTCCCTTAGGAAATTTTTCTTGACATGTTTATCATATACTCAATTTGGCCGAAAATTTTAAAGATTCAATTCTCGAATAGGTTTTAGATCTATTTGCATAATTGATTTTTGCGAGTTAAATGGAAAGCTTAAAGTAGGACCTCTAGTTTGAATTCTCTTATGTACTTGATATTGCTACATGATCTTGTTGTTTGGACCAAAGTTGGATTTTTCACATTATAGCCCTACATGTCATTTCGTTTCGTGAGTTTTGAGCCGTTTCGAGCATTCATGAATATTTTATTGCTCATGTTTCGATTGATTATGTGTGCATGTCATTTGTTATTCTTATTCTAGAACTTGCCTTATTTCTAATGACATGACATTGCTCATCCATTTTGTTACTAAAAACCAATTTTGTGCCAATTACTGTTTTTCCTTTAGGCATGGGTTCAGTTTCCATACTTCTCTCAAACTGATTGAGTTCTTCCTGGATGGCAGTGATTTAACTGGCATCTTTGAATGCATCATCAATTTTCTTTGGCTCCATCAGGGACACAAAACTTGAAAACATGCAAAAGTTTCCAAGAATGTCTCATCTTGTCTGCACACCTTTAATGATGTCACCTATGATTTGATCATTTGGGTGACACCAAATCCACTTAAGATGATGTTTCAATGATGATTCCTCTGTATCTTGCACACCAGTTTCATTCACAACATGTCTTGTAGAACAACTTTCTAATTATCAGATAGACTGATATCTTGAGTTCGTTCATCTGTTGAGGGAGTGACATTGGTATTGAACACATCTGTAGAGGATTCAGGAAAATCAGCATTGATTGGTTCTAGGCATGGTACATCAACTATATCAGTGCACTTATTCACACAGTGTGAACCAATATAATAATCATCATGTCCATTATGATTAGTAGTTTCCACTCTGGATGATGTGGAACCTTTAGAGTCATTTTCTTTAGCATTTGAGTGTAGAAGATCATCAAAGCTGAAGTCTCCTGAAACTGATTCAGGTTCAACTTTGAGTGAGGATTTGCAGACTCTTCAAAGGTGACATTTATGGATTCATCTACCACCTTTCTCCTGGGGTTGAATACTCTGTAGGCTTTTGAAATAGCTGAATATCCAACAAACACTCCTTCATCAGCTTTGGGATCAAATTTAGCCAGCTGATCCCTTTGATTCAGAATGAAGCAAGGGCATCCAAACACATGGAAATAACTTATATTTGGCATTCTCCCTTTGAGTAGTTCATAAGGAGTTTTATTGAACCTTTTCACCACTAACGATCGGTTTTGAGTAAACCAAGTAGTGTTGACTGCTTCAGCCCAGAATGATGAAGGAAGACCTGATGCACACAACATAGTTCTAGCAGCTTCTATAAGAGTCTTGCTTCTTCTCTAATTAACTCCATATTGTTGTGGAGTTCTCACAGCTGAGAACTTTTGAGAAATGCCTCTTTCTTCATTGAAGTCCTTAAGTGTACTGTTTTTAAATTCAGTACCATAATCACTTCTAAGCTACTTGACTTGGGCAGAACTTAGAAAACCTCCATCTTTTTGATAAATCCAATAATTTTTTTGGCAACCTCTCCCTTGGTCTTTAGGAAGATCACCTATGTGTACCTGTTACTAACTCTTTCTTACAGAGTTGGTTGATTTTCTTGAAGTTCAGGTGTGAGAGCCTTTTGTGCCATAACCAGTTGAGTTCTGCATTGCTCCTTGAGATGAAACTGGTCTCAGTTGTTGGATCAACATTTTTCATATCTACAATGTATACCTTTTTCTTTCTTTGTGCACACAACACAACTTTAGCCTGAGGATCCAGTATGTACCCTAGGTGCTCATCAAAGTTAACCTTGTAGCCAGAATCGCACAGTTGACTAATGCTTACAAGGTTGTATCTTAGCCCAGACACATAGGCTACTTTGTTGAAAATTATAGCACCTGCATGAAGAGAGCCATATCCTTCTGTGGATCCTCGGGCATTGTCACAAAAAGTGAATTTTGGGCCTTTTTCAGGCTTGAGATCGCTCAGGAGATCCTTGCAACCTATCATGTTACCAGAGCAGCCACTGTCTAAGTATCAAACCTGGCTTAGTTGTTTAACCTGCAGAGCAACAAGAGGAAACATTAGTCCTTAGGGGAACTCATCACAGGGATGAGTTCTCCATCTTCATCAACATTTGTTGATGGACCACTTAGATCAACACTGATGTTTCCTATTTGGATTGTATCTTCTGAGATACTTTCCTTAATGAGATTATTACTTCCAACACTGATTGATCTAGCAATATTGGAACTAACAATGTCAGCAGGCCTTATGTCCTCAGTTTCAAGACAATCTTTGGACATGTGAGTTTTCTTTCCACATCCATAGAATTTTCTCTTTTTAGATCTTTTGAAAGAAGAACTCCCAGAAACACATTCGGAATTTTCTCTATTGGTCTTATCAACAGGTTTGCTAAGATTTGACTTGTTTTAGATAGACCAACAGATTTTATTGGAAGTTCCACCGTAACAGCTTTGCCTGTATCTTCTTTCCTCTTTTTAGGAGGACAGATATCAAAGTTAGGCAATCTAACTGTCTTATGTCCTTCCAAAGGTTTGGAAAACTTACTTTCAATTTTCTCAGATTGAGCAATGACTTTTCCTTTGCCTAAACTGAGTTCTGATGACTTTAGCAGACTTATGGTAGCATGGTCATCTTGTTTGGTTTTAACAAAAGATTTCTTTCATTTATAACCAGTTTTCCACTATGATTTAAAAACTTATTTGAAACCATAGCAATTTTACTTCCAACATGAGATTTACCCTTGTTGGTTGTAGGCTGCTTTCTTTTTGAAAATTTCTTTTCAAATAATTCAGCATTGAATGGAGGCACATGTTTCTTACCATTAGTCTTGGTTCCAGAACCTGTCTTATTGACAGGTTTAGAATCCAATAGGTTTAACACCTTTTCCATTAAGTTGTTCATGTGAGGCTGTTGGGCACTTAGCAGTGTAGTTTGATGGAGAACACATTCCATTACTAGACTTCACAACCTTCTCACACGAACTGTCAGTATTTTGAGGTCGGTATTTTCAATAAAGGTATTTGGAAGTTCACCAAGAGTAGACAGATGTGTTTCCAGATTCTTGATTTCAACTATTGAAGCTGCTGTATCAAGATCTCCTCCAAGATATGCTTGGATTTGAGCAGGAATTTGTTCATTGATACATTGATTGACTCTTTTAGCGGAATGGCACCAAGAGTTAACAATCTTTTGAAGCTTTGAATGCTTTAAGTTTGTTTCTCTCTTTTCTTCTAACAAAATTGTGTTGCTGTGTTTTACTTCATAAATAACTGTCAATTTCATTAGTTTTTGTTCAAAATCAGTTTTTAATTTTACAATCTTAGACTTTAAAGCATCCTCCTTCTCAATAGCATCTTTTAAATCCACAAACAACTAATCGAACATTATATCTTTTTCTTCAGAACTGTAATCCTTAAAGTTTTGTACCTTGTACATCATTGTAGGATTCTAGTTTTCCAAAGACCTAAGAGCTTTAGCTTCTGCAAGATCTTGTTTGAAGTTACTTATAGAAGGAACATCAGTATTAGCCACCAAGCAGTTGTTATCTTCCTCATCAGAGGATGAGTCAGAGTCTTCCCAATCATAGGTTTCAGCCATCAGTCCCTTATGTTTGTTAGAAGCCACAGAGACTTCCAACTTTTTCAGCTTAGCCATGGCTATAAGATACTTAACCCTATAGCCATCCTCTCTGTTTGTCTTGTGAAGTTTGGATGATGAGCCAATAGCTTTGGACACACAGTCTGCAGCTATATGACCAGTCTTGCCACATTTAAAGCACTCAGTCTTAGATTTATCAAATGATTTCTTTTTTTATAACACTTGATTTTCTCTGTGACATCTTATTTCCAAACGTTTTCTTGTTAAACTTTCTGACAAGTATGGCAATCATTTGCTAATCATCAAGTTCACCAAAATCTTCACATTCCTCATCTTCCTCTAAGGTCACCTCTAAGTTATCATCAACCTGAGAATCAGTTTGTGTGAACACATCACACACCTAATTTACAGGCCGCCTCACATTAGCCACTAAGGCATAACCTCTCTTAGACATTTCTAAGGCATTTTTCTTCTGCAGCCTTGATTGTTCATCATTTAGCAAGGACTCATAGAGGTTTACTAGATCCATGCTTCTGATAGTACCTGAGTTTCTGAGAATAGTTGAAAAATAGTTCCATTCCTTAGGCAAGATGTCTAAGAACTTTTTTACCAATGTTAAACTATCCTTAGTGATCCCAACAACTTTGAGATCATTTATTAGAGCAGTAAACCTGGTGTAGGTTTCAGTGAGACTCTCCTTAGGCCTAGCAAAAAATAGCTTATATTGTCTAACAAGGTTGTTAATCCTGTTATCCAATGTGATAGTGGGATCATCATAGACAATACATAGAGTTTCCCACATTTCTTTGATAGTTTTCATCTTCTCAACATGTTTGAACACATCATCAGGAAGAGAAATGACAATGTTTTTCGGGCTTTTGCATCAAGGGCCACCAGTCTTTTATCTTCATCAGTCCATTGAGCTTTTGCTTTTTCAATGGTCCTGACTTCAGGAACAACACCTTCAGCAGATGGAGTAATGGTAGTAACAGAAGTAGGTACATAAGAACCTTCCATCACTATTTCTTGAAGTTGAACAATCATATTTTCAAGATACAACATCATTCTGCATTTCCAACCTGAGAAGTTTTGATGGTTGAACTTAGGAGGTTTGGCCATAGAGCCATTGTCCTAGTAGCAGGAGGAGTTTGAAGTACTTTTGTCCATGGTGGGAAATAAGAAGTTGTGAGAGATCTAGAGATGACACACTGTTAGATATTAAATTTCGATCTTGTGAATTTATTTTGCAATAGTTATTTTGGTTTATTTTCCTTGTAATTTATTCTTGTCTTTCAATATTAGTTGTAATAGAAGTCAAGGGGCTTGGTTGTAATTCCTTGAAACTCTAATTAAATGATGTAAGGGAAACCCCACTTAGGGTTTCCAACACACACACACGGAAATATTGTAATAGCAGCCGCCGCTTTTCCATATTCTCTCTGACATTTTGTTCTTCATTATTCTTGCAATTATTGAGCATCATCATTCTGTTTGCATAAAATATTGCTGAAATCATTCATGTGTGCTGATTACTATTGGAAATTCAATTACAACAATTGGTATCAGAGCCAATCGGTGGATTACAACTGAGTTTGGATTCAAAATTTGCAGGTGTTCTTCGTGTTCATCCTCCAAAACCCTCGGTTTGATCTAAACTCTCATTTCCGTATTCTGTTTTTCGTGTTTCTTGATCTTATAATCATCTATTATTCATTATGTATTGATTTAGAGATTTTTAAGTTCAATCTTTACCTGTTTTAATCATTTATAAGCTGATAATCATTTAATGTCTCTGAATACTTTGCATGATGTTCATATTTCTTATGATCATCATGAGGGGGAGAAAAGCTAGTTTTCAGAGACAACTGTTGAGTAGATTGAAGACGATTGCTACACCATCTCAAGACAATTGATCAAGAAAGAGATTTAAAAGCTATTCATGATTCAAGGGGGAGTGTCCTATCAAGAAAAGAGAAGATCGGAAAAGAAGAGATGAGAAGATCAAAGAGAGACAATAAAGAACAAGTTTCTAAATCAGAAGATTCAGAGATCATAGAAAAGAAGAAGGTTCAAGATAAGAATTAACCTGAACAGAGAACTTTAAATGAAAAATTGTTTTCATCTCTAAGGGGGAGATTGTTAGGGACAATATTTGTAGAGCTGAAATGAACATTACTTTAATAATTGTGTTCATCTCTAAGGGGGAGAATGTTGGGAATAAATAATAGAGATGAAACAATTATATTGTATATAATTGTAAATACTCAATACTTTGTATTGTGTATAAATAGGAGTGTATGTGTATTGTTATAGAGTGATTGAAGAATACACATACACGGATCTGATATAGAGAGAAAAAGTGTTGTGCAAGTCACCAAGAACATCAATGTAATATTTCTCTCTTTAATCATTCAATATAATGTGTTGGATTGATAATTGTTCATATGATTGTTTTATGTTGTATGAATTGCATGAAAAGTGAATTCACAATTGGTATCAGAGCCTAATGTGGCTGATTTTTGAGTGATTTTGAATGAATTAAAATCTGAAATTCGAAAATTTGAAAAACACTGTTACATTTTTTTTGGTTCGAAAATCAGAAAATTCAAAATGGTTTTTGATGTTGTGGATGAAAGTGTTTGATTTTTGGATCGAGTGTAGAGTTTTTAAAGACGAATCTGAGGATTTAAGTGTCAAATCATAACTTCAAACACATAAATTTTAATTTTGATTTTTCTGAATTATTGAAAAAGTTTGTGTTCTTGAAGTTTTTGATTAATTTTTGGTTTTTAATCGAAAATTGGATAAAGTTGTTTCACAAAAGTTGTTTCTGTGTGAAAAACGAATCTTCGTTGTTAATTTCAGATCAATTCATGAATTTTTGTTAAATTTTTTGAATCTGAACTTGTTTTTTGTTGAAAAATGATGAAACTCGGGCAAAACTAAGGTCATAGTGTAAATCGAGTTTTACAAAGAAGTCAATCGATTTGATCATAGAGTTATTCGAGAAAGTTTATGTTTTATTCGAGTTGATCAAAGACTTATTCGAGAAAGGATATGTTTCATTCGAGTTTTATCAACTTATCACCCGAGAAAACATAAGTATCAATCGAGTTTCATAAGGAATCATCCGAGTTTAGTCTTTAGTCATTCGAGTTTGATCCTTTCATTGTTCGAGTTTGATACTTCATCATTCGAGTTTCATCAAGCTTATTCGAGTTTCATTATTCTTCATTCGAGTTGAGTCCTTATTCATTCGAGTTTCATCATACTTGTGACTATTTGACCTTAGCTGCTTAAATTGGTCATAACTTTTGACTGGAACATTGTTAGAAGGCCTACCATACGTCAAATCGAAGCTTGAAAAGAGATCTACATTTCTAGGTAAATTTTCGAGGCCCAATTCCACTCCAGAAAAAAGTTATGGGCATTTTTCTGCAGAAAATCTAAAATTTCAACGTCAAAAAGTCAAATCAGAGCTGATTTTTAACAAATTAATCATTCAAGATTCAGTTTTATTCAATCAAGATTCATTCAAATTTTCATAAGTCCATAAAAGATCTTGGAAGTTCATTTTTCTAAAATTCATAATGGTGTTTGAACAATTTTCAAAGTCTGAGCTGATTGTCAAACTTACTGAATCTGAAAAGATTCGTAAGAACAATTACGACATTCTCGTTCAGTTAAATACTGATAAACATTTGGCGTTACGTGACGTACAAATACTGAATGAAGAAATTCAAAACTTAAAAGAAAAACAAAACTCTGAGAGTTGTGCTCATCAATTGAAAATATCTGAATTACTTAAAGAACTTGATGAGCTGAAACAAGAAAATTTTCAGAATGCAACTCAACTGAAATATCTATTGCCTGAAAGATCTGATCTTTACAAGAAAGTTCAGGATCTTGAAGATACACTTTGTAAGACAAAACCAACTGATCAGAATTGTATTTTAAACAAAAATGAAGAAATTTTTTCTCTTCAACAAGAGTTGTCTTTAACTAAAGATTTGATTGAGAAGGAAAGACATGAGTTCTTACTTAAAGAACAAGATTTTAAATCAAAATCTGAATTGTTTAAAGATGAAAGACAAATGTTCTTAATCAAAGAACAAACTTTTAAATCTGATTACCAATCATTTGATCATGACAGAAATTCAAATTTAGTCATTATCAAAAGTTTGGAAGATCAGATACTTCATCTTACAAAACAATTACATGTGTTTACTTCATCAACTGAGTCAAAGGTTAAGACCCCTTCTTCTGTGTGTTTAAAATCCAATGTTGATCACTCTGGTTTGTCTTCTGAAAGTGAAGTGAATCTAACTAACTCTGCTAAGTTTGATTCTTCTTCAGATCTTAAACTTAAGTATCTGTTAAAGATACACAGCGGCAAAGATAAAATTGTTGAACAACTTCCGGTCAAGATTTACACCGGTGAATCTTCGAAGTCAAATTTTCTTAAAGTTTCTGAAAATACTGGTCATTCTAATCAGAAAACATTTTCACAGAAAAATACCAAGTATTATCAGAAACAGGCAAGAACCGGACAGTTTTTCAAAAAGAAGAGTTCGCAAAAGTCTGATCATTCAAATTCAAGTTTATTTAGAAATTCAGATATTCAATTTTCTCATACTCAAAGAAATTTGTTTTCTGTGTTTGAAAGAGAAGCTGATAGATATAACATGCAATGGGTACCTAAACCCAAGTACAAGTGGGTACCAAAACCTGTTTTGAAATGGGTACCCAAGAGCGCTAACAAGTCTGGATCCAAATCTATTTGGATACCAAAGACATCTTAAATTTTGCAGGTTATAGGTTTCTTATCATTTCAGATAAGGACCCGTTCTTCATTTCAATAGGCTCTTGATTACATCAGATCAAGACCCGTGTTTCAAATCAAAATTGGTTTCTAGTTCAATTCAGACTAGAACCCGGACTTCAATGAACCAGAGACAATGGTTTTCAGTTACTTCAGACTGAAACCCAAGCTTATGCGACATATGGCTTCTAATCATTTTAGATTAGAACCCGAGTCTGAGAGACAAATCTTACTGGAATTCCTGCCCTGAATTCAACTCTGAAGTGACAAAGAGGGAGTTTTTATTTTTATAATTTTTTGCTCCTGATTTAATTTTTCTGAGTTGACTAACTTTGTGTGCTTATTTCTAGGGGGAGTTTCAGACGCACTTTGATGATGACATTTTTCAAAACTGTGTGTAATTTTTCACGAAAATAATTGATACACACATAAAAAGATTTTTTGAGCTGAAAAGCAAAATATGTTCATAATCTTCTGATTCTCTGAATCTCTCGTTGAGATTAATTGATCTAATCTCTTTGATGTTCAAAATCTCATTACTTCTGAGATTCTCTTTAATATTCTCCCGTTCAAAGAATTTTCTCATATTCTCCATGACCTAATTCTTTCATAACAAGTCTGATTCATTTCATACCTTATATCAGATTGTACATTTCATTCTGCTATCTCACAAATTATCATTCCCAAAATTTATTCTGATTATCATCTCTAATATCAAATGAGCTGAATTTCTTGGTATCCCATGAGCTGAAACGCTTAAGATTAATTCTGCTGACTTCGATTATGCACCAATCTGAGTGATAGGCATAAATATCGTTTCTATGGTCTAACCAGAACCGGAAGACCTACCCAAGAAGCAAACCATCTATAGATTGTGCAGGTGAGGGTTCTTTAGGTTTATTAGTTGAGAAGTGTCAGTTATCACGGGATACTGACAGGGTCGAGCAGCGATAAAATGTAAATGAGAGGGGTATTGATATTGAAAGGAGATGGTGGTGCATCTGATCATGCTTTTGCTATAAAGCTGACTGAATTCATTTCTCAAAAGTGAGTCGGAGGGAGCTTCGTTGACAAATGCTGAGTGCTGAGAGTTGAGAAAGGATTAAAAGAAAAGAAAATCCTACCTAAACTGTGTCGGCTGGGTAATCCACATAATCTATCAAGCCCTATGCGACTTGATATTGCAAAAGACGTCATGGACCCAGTGACGCATGCACTTAACCCCACCAACTACTCAGTTATCTCTCAAAAGATTTCTGTTTCAATAATCACGGAGATATAGCACATTTCTATCGATATATCATTTGGATATTATTGATATTGAAACAAGGAAGACAGTTGCTCCGGTCTCCAACTTCATTTGATGCACATTGTGTCTAGAGTTGATGATATACACTTTTAGGACACATCGAGTCTAACAGTCTGCGTGACTATAAACTGCTAGTCCAAAGTGACTAAGCCGGAACAAATAAGAGTGATTCTTTCATGATAAAGGATTTCACGATGACTATTTGGAAATCCTACCAGTGTTATTATCATGCCAGCGCTGAAAGTAGGTCACATAGATTATGTCTATTGTGCAAACAGGAATCCTATGTGGACCTGGACTCGTTATTTCACAAATGAATTTGTTTCATTTTCCTCAAGTCAAGTTGAAAAGCTTTGACTTTGTTTTGTAAAGAAAATGTATCAATTTGAGGGGGAGTGAGATAAATTTGTTTTGTATAGGGGGAGAGATATCAGTTTAAGGGGAGAAAATCAATTTGTAATAATTTCTGAATTGTAATTGTTGTTGTATTTCATCTACTGTATATTCAATGCATTAATGTCTCTGAATACTTTGCATGATGTTCATATTTCTTATGATCATCATGAGGGGGAGAAAAGCTAGTTTTCAGAGACAACTGTTGAGTAGATTGAAGACGATTGCTACACCATCTCAAGACAATTGATCAAGAAAGAGATTTAAAAGCTATTCATGATTCAAGGGGGAGTGTCCTATCAAGAAAAGAGAAGATCAGAAAAGAAGAGATGAGAAGATCAAAGAGAGACAATAAAGAACAAGTTTCTAAATCAGAAGATTCAGAGATCATAGAAAAGAAGAAGCTTCAAGATAAGAATTAACCTGAACAGAGAACTTTAAATGAAAAATTGTTTTCATCTCTAAGGGGGAGATTGTTAGGGACAATATTTGTAGAGCTGAAATGAACATTACTTTAATAATTGTGTTCATCTCTAAGGGGGAGAATGTTGGGAATAAATAATAGAGATGAAACAATTATATTGTATATAATTGTAAATACTCAATACTTTGTATTGTGTATAAATAGGAGTGTATGTGTATTGTTATAGAGTGATTGAAGAATACACATACACGGATCTGATATAGAGAGAAAAAGTGTTGTGCAAGTCACCAAGAACATCAATGTAATATTTCTCTCTTTAATCATTCAATATAATGTGTTGGATTGATAATTGTTCATATGATTGTTTTATGTTGTATGAATTGCATGAAAAGTGAATTCACAGTTTTGGTTCAATATTCATAGATTTTTAAGTGTCTTGGTTAGTTTTAATTCACAAAACGTGTTTAACATATCAATCCAACATTTAGAAATTATTTTTAGGCTGAATACAACATTTTAATTTATTCTGCAAAATCTGGAATTTTTATAACTGTTGAAATTCAGACCTCTTCGGATCAAACTTCGGACCACCTCGGATCAAAATTCGGTTCAATTCGGATCAAATTTCGGCCTTCTTCGGACCAAAAAAAATTTAACAACTCTTGGACCAAATTTCGGACTCGCCCGAAATTCGAATCTTCCGAAGTTTAGTTAAATTATTTTTAAGATTTTAAAATTACTTGTGCTTAATTTTTAACATTTTTGAAACCCAACTCGGACCATCCGAACTTCGGATCATCATCTGAATTCGGCTAATCAGAGTTGAAATTTTTCTAAGTTCCCATCCGAGATTATACTATTCATCCGAACTTCGATCCATCCGAATTTCAGTCCATCCGAGTTCGTTCCATCAGAGTTCAGTCCCTCACATTTTCACTGTTCATCCGAATTTCACACCATCCGACTTTCACTGTTCATCCGAATTCCATATCATCCGAATTCTTCAAACTTCATCCGAGTTCAGACCATCCAAAACATTGTTCATCCGAAGACTGTTCATCCGAGTTCTGATAATCCGAAATCCAGTTTCCACCTACAAGATCTCATTTTTTTAATCAGCACTATCCATCATGTCCCGAGAAGCACTTGTTCTTGGATATGAGAACAGCCCACATGTTCTCTATCCTGATGAATACGAGCAATGGAAATCCAGATTCCTGAAATTCATTGGTATGCAGCCCAATGGAAATCTCATGATACAATCCATTACTGAAGGCCCTGCTATATACTATCAGGAAATCCCTGCCAGGCCAGAAGCTGATCCACCTGTTCAAGCATCCAAAACAGTTCGTGAACCTGCTAATGAAGCTGAACGGGACAGACAGCATGCTGACAAACGAGCAGAATATCTCATCTACCAAGCCCTTCCCACTGATATACTTGTTGGAGGTGATAGCAAGATGTCTGCTAAAGAGATGTGGGATGAACTGGAAGTTCAAATGCTCAGGGCTGATTTAGATGACAGAGCCAAGATCGAGGAAGCTAAGGCAAAAATTTACTGAGTTTAGAGCCAAAGATGGGGAGTCTCTTTAGGGTACATTCACTAGATTCTGTGCAGTTTTGAACGAGTTGAACAAATTGCACATCAAGAAGGATAAGGATGACATCAACATCCAATTCTTTGCATCCTGGCCCCAGAATGGCAAGTTGTCAGTAATTGCTTAAAAATTGAATTCTGAAAATTAAGTGTAAATGGGTCTGAATTCGGACCACATCCGAATTCGGATGGTCCGAATTGTGTATTGTCCGAAATTGGGTCCTTGGTCCGAAATTGGCTAGGTCCGAATTTGGGGTGGTCCGAAATCACTATAGGTCCGAATTAGGTTGGGGGGTCCGAATTGGGATGGACCCGAAATTGTAGTTGGTCCGGATTGAGTATGGTCCGAAATGGTTGAACAGGACCCGAATTCGGTCCATACGGATCCGAGTTCATACTTATAAATTTTCCAATATTTTCCAGAAATTATATTTTGACCATTTTTGCATGTTTTTGAGTCTAACATTGTAAATGTGAACTTATATGCTATCTTTTAACTTAAAACATAACACTTATGTACCAAAATAACCCATTTATGTGGCTTTTTCTATGTGTCTCGATGAACACACACACTAAAACACACACTTACTTTGAAATCACACTTAGAGGTGGAATCTGATTCTGAAATTTGGTATATAACAACATACATGATCGATTTCAACATATCATCAATAATATCCAACATGCATACACATTTGCCTCTTAAATCTTAGAAATCGGTTTTCATAAAAACCGAACCAAAACTTCATAAATCCGAAAGATTGAATGATTTTTACCTCGAATCGTTTGTTGTAGCAGTTATAGATCCTAATTTGCAACTTGAATCCAACTTTTGCACTTGAAATTGTTGAGTTCTTGTGTGTTTCTTGGATGAAGCCGAGAGAAAGAGTAGAGGGAGAGAGAGTCAGTTTAGAGAGAGAGAGTAGAGAGAGAAGGTGTTGGTGGAAATGAAAGGGTTCTCCCTTTTTATTTCTATTTTTGACCCATTTGCATAACACACCCCTCAACTACGTATTTTCTCATTTAACTGATATAATGATCAAAATAACTTAAATTGATTTAATTTTCCATAAGTACAATAATTGAGTCTTAAAATCGTAAATTACATATAATTAAAATTTGGGATGTTACAGCATGGGCTCCACCACGCCTATACTTCGTCCGCGAAGTCATGCTGCGCTAAACAGACTTGGGTACTTAGTCTTCATGTCTTCTTCTGATTCCCAAGTATGATTAGCTCCCCGATGATGCTTCCACTTGACCAGCACCATCCTAATTTCCTTGTTGCGGAGTTTCTTGACTTTTGTTTCCAGAATGCATTTCGGCTCATCAACGAACCTTAGCCGTTCGTCAATCTTAACTTTCGAATGATCAGTCCATGGTTCCCTCTCAGGCACCAGACTCTTTCTTAAATAACCAACATGAAATACCGGGTGAACACCAGACAATTCTTCCGGCAAGTCCAAATGATAGGACTGGTTCCCAACTCTTTCTAGTATCTTGAAAGGTCCTATGAATCGAGGTGATAGCTTTCCTCGCTTTACGAATCTTGTAACACCCTTCATCAGAGAAACCTTTAAGTAGACCCAATCATCTTTTTGAAATTCTATCGCTTTGTGACGGCGATCGTGGTAATTCTTTTGCCGATCTTGTGCCGTTTTCATGTATTGTCGAATGAGTTGTATCTTTTCATTGGTTTCTTGCAATAAGGCAGGACCAGCTATTGGAGTTTCTCCTGTTTCCCTCCAACAGGTTGGAGTCCTACACTTTCTTCCGTACAGGAACTCGAATGGTGCCATTTTGATTGTGGAATGGTAACTATTGTTGTAGGAGAATTCAACCAATGGGAGGTGATCGTCCCAGTTACCACCCAAATCCATGACACACGCTCTGAGCATGTCTTCCAGAGTCAGAATGGTTCTTTCACTTTGTCCGTCAGATTGAGGTCTATATGCAGTACTCATTGCGATACGAGTACCAAGACCGTTTTGCAGAGCAGCCCAGAAGTTAGAAGTAAATCTACTATCTCGGTCAGAGACAATAGACTTAGGCACACCATGCCTAATGACGATTTCGTTAACGTAGATCTGGGCGAGACGGTCCAGTGAATATGTTTCCCGAATGGGAATGAAATGAGCAGATTTTGTTAGACGGTCAACAATGACCCAAATGGCATCATGTTGACGACGAGTCTTGGGCAGTTTTGTTATGAAATCCATAGTAATATGGTCCCACTTCCATTCTGGGATAGGAAGAGGTTGCATACTACCATAGGGTTGCTGGTGTTCTGCTTTTACTAATCTACAACTTCTACACCTTTCTACAAATTGCCCAACGTCTCTTTTCAAACCTGGCCACCAGAAGTCGGCTTTCAGGTCGTTGTACATCTTTGTGCTTCCAGGGAGAATTTAGAACTTAGACTGGTGAGCTTCCGCAAGAATTACTTCTCGCATGTTCCCGTACTTAGGAACCCAAACTCAGCCGTAAACACCCTTCAGTCCTGTTCCATCATCTTGCATCAAAGGTATTTGAATTCTGACATCTTCATTCTCAACATTTTCCTCCTTTAGAGCCTGCATTTGAGCAGCCCTTACGTCATCTATGATTGTTGATGTCAGTATCGTGGAAGTCAAGGCATAACAGTATGCCTTGCAATATGCTTTTCGGCTTAAGGCATCGGCCACTACATTGGCCTTCCCTGGATGATATAGAATCTCACAGTCATAATCTTTAATCAGCTCCATTGACCTTCTCTGCCTCATATTCCAGTCCTTCTGACTGAATATATACTTCAAACTTTTGTGATCGGTGTAGAGCTGACATTTGGTTTCATACAAATAGTGCCTCCAAAGTTTGAGAGCGAATGTCACAGCAATTAGCTCTAGATCATGAGTAGAATAATCTTTCTCATGCGGTTTGAGTTGTCTAGACGCATATGCTATGACATTTCCTCTTTGCATTAATACAGCTCCCAAACCCATGCCTGATGCATCTGTATATACAACAAAGTCCTCGTTTCCTTCAGGCAGGGCTAAAATTGGTGCTTCACTTAGCAGTCTCTTTAATCTGTCAAAAGCTACTTGTTGTTCTTCTTTCCAAAAGAAGGTTGCGTTTTTGCGAGTAAGCTTTGTAAGCGGAACGGCTATCTTTGAGAAGTCTTTGATGAACCGGCGGTAGTAACCAGCCAATCCCAGAAAACTATGAATCTCGGAGGCGTTGCGGGGTGATTCCCAGTTCTGGATAGCTTCGATTTTTGCAGGATCAACAGCAATCCCAGCACCAGATATCACGTGCCCCAAGAATTGGGTCTAAATTGAATATTGAGTAGGTACAAGTTAACAAAGAGTTCATAAGTAAGTATAAGGATCATGAATTTCGTTTCGAATGTTGAGACGTACCTGCCTCAACCAGAAATCACACTTAGAGAATTTGGCATAAAGTCGCTCTTTGCGCAGCAACTCTAACAATTCTCGCAGATGTGCTGCATGATCCTCTTTGGTCTTTGAATAGATGAGGATGTCATCGATGAACAAGATGACAAATTTATCGAGCATTGGCCGGCAGACTCTGTTCATGAGATCCATGAAAGCAGCCGGTGCATTTGTAAGACCGAATGGCATTACCAGAAACTCGTAGTGTCCGTAACGAGTTCTGAAAGCCGTTTTTGGAATGTCATCTGGGTGTACTTTAAGCTGATGATAACCCGAACGAAGATCAATTTTCGAAAAGTAGCTTGCGCCTTGTAACTGGTCGAAGAGATCATCAATCCGGGGCAATGGGTACTTGTTCTTGATTGTGACTTTATTGAGTTTGCGGTAATCGATGCACATACGCAATGTGCCATCCTTCTTCTTGACAAACAGAACAGGAGCGCCCCAAGGAGATGAACTTGGGCGGATAAAGCCTTTGTCAAGCAACTCCTGTAACTGCTTCATCATTTCCTGCATTTCTGCAGGAGCTAAACGATATGGAGCCTTTGCTATTGGAGCAGCTCCAGGAATGAGATCAATGCGGAATTCCACTTGGCGGTCAGGTGGCAATCCCGAGATATCTTCTGGAAAGACATCTGGAAATTCTGAAACAACGGGAACGGTGGAAGGAGATTGAATTTCAGCCTTTGCATCGACAGCGTAGGCTAAGTAAGCTGAACAACCCTTGGCAACGTGCTTTCGGGCTTTTGCAATTGTAATAAGGCACAAGTCGCCTTTGTGTCTGTCACCATAGATACAAATGTCTCGGCCCTCGGGAGTGGTGATCTTAATCATCCTTTTCTTGCAAACGATTTGGGCCTCATTATGAACTAACGAGTCCATGCCTACTATAACATCAAATTCCCCGAACTCCATGGGAATCAGATCTATATTGAACACTACATCCTCTACAAGTAATGTACAATTCCTATATACTTTGTCTGCCTTAACTAACATGTTGCTAGCAGTTTCAATGTCAAGTACAAATTGTAGTTTGGAAGTAGGCATATAGAATTGACGAGCAAATGATGTGGAGACAAACGAACGATTTGCTCCGGAATCAAACAGTATACGTGCGGGAATTGAATTAACATAGAACGTACCAGTGACCACCTCCGGGTCATCCTTTGCTTCTTCAGCTGTGATTTGAAATGCCCTTGTTGGAGCCCTTTGAGATTGATCCCTGCGAGCAGTGGATGCTACAGAAGATCTTGCCGTTGATTGTTGAACACTTTGATCTCGAGGGGGTTTTGGGCAGTCCCTTGCAAAATGGCCAAGTCTGTGGCAATTGTAGCACGCATCGTCTTTTCGAGGACAATGCTCCCAGTGATGGCCTTTCTGCCCACAGCAGAAGCAGTACATATCCTGAGTCTTGCACTCCCCATAGTGCGCCTTTCTGCATCGTCTGCAGTCTCTCATTTCAGAACTGGCCGAGAAGGCCCTTCCCTTCTTGGGTGATGAAGATTGTTGATGGGATTGAGGAGAGAATCGGGAAGATCCAGACTCCCGCTGCCTTTTTTGCGGCGACGGTTGAGTCGGTGTTGCGGCGGCTGAACCGATGACATAACCTGATAATAAGACGATCTGCTTCACATTTCGAGCAGCTTCTAGCAAACCAGCAAAAGTTGTATACCGAACCCCACTCATGGTTCGGCGAATCTCATAATCCAATCCGACCTCAAACCGGGCTGTAACATCCGGCACTAAACCAGGTTAGCAACAAAACCCTAATCTACATTTAATAGTCAATCATAGCCTAATCAATGGTCATTAGAAATTAATCAAGTGATTAACAAGGCTTATTAGAAAATTCAACTCAATTAGAATCAAATTCATCGGTGCGATGAATCGGGAAATCAATTAATCCGATCAATTTACGATCAATTTACGATATGAGGGATTAATTCAACTAAGTACATAATTAAATCATGATTAGTGACACTAATCATACACTAATACAATTACTTAACCTTAATTATGCAAGACTAAAACAATTAATTAAAACAATGCATCCAAAAGTATTTATGAATTTACAAAAAAAGGGAAATACAAGAATACATTTCTAAATACTTTTATACAAAATAATAAATGAAAATACACCAAAAATACCTCCCTTTGGCCAGCCAATAGGAAGGACAAAAGGACCATGAAATAAGTTATTTTACTCAACATATCAAAATCAAATCCTCTTTATTTCAATTCATCCAAGATTTGCACTATTCTTCATCATTTCACTATCTTTTCAAGATCCAATTTTTCCTATAAATAGAGAACATTTCCATTCATTTTAAACACACCAAAACCCCTCTTTTCTCTCTTCAAAAACCGGCCATAAGCCCTCCCAAAGCCAAAAACCTTCAATTTTTGGTGTTCTTGAAGTATTTCAAGTGTTCTTCATATTTTGAAGTGTTCTTGGTGCAACTTTTGCAAGAGTTTCAACTTCTTCTCATTTGCATTCTTATAAAACATCAAAGTAAGTAAATACTAACTTATTTCATCTTATATTTATGTTTATATAACTCTTGCATAATATATATAATCACCTACAACAACAAGTTTCATAAAAACTTAAGTTTATAAGTTTCTAGTTTTTATTTTTGTGTTGTTTCTTTAAAGGTGTTTATGAATATATGAACACATTATAAAAGTGTTAATATTATGAAAACATGTGATATATATATATATATATATATATATATATATATATATATATATATATATCTATATATATGTGTGTGTTTTTATAACTATTATGAGTGTGTTTTTATAACTATTATGACTTTTATACAAGTAGTCTTTGAATAAACAACAAGAATCATAAGTTGTTGTAAGTTTATGAACTACGGATTTTCGGCAGAAAACTTATATCGACTTTGAAAAATCATAACTAATTCTTAACTCAACGAAATGAGTTGATTTTTGTCTCAAAAGTTAGATCTATGTCTTGACTATAGATCTGCAATTTTTCATAGTTTATTTTGGAGTTTAAGACCTCCAGAAATTATTTGGGAAACCGAAAGTTTGACAGCTCAAAAATGGCCAACATAGCGTTTTTAACGAACTTTTTCACCAACCTAAACAACTCGAAAAATGGCCGTTCTTGATTCTAAAAATCCTTTGTATATAGTAGTTTAATGTCCTAGAAAACCAAAGTCTAAAACATTTTGGAGCTTGGTCAAAAACAGCCTCAAAGTAGGCCGAAAAACCTCCGAAAAAGCTGGAAAATTATAAATATATATAAACTTGACGTTTTAAGCAAATCTTATTTATAAACTTGTAATGTTGGGTGATTTAAGACATAAAAATCTATAAATATACATATTATCATATATTAGTGATATTAAGTCCTTATCATCATTTAGGACTCGGTTAAACACCTCCGGTTTCATCACCCATCAAACAACGCACTTTTGCATTTTTGCGCGTCGTTTTGCCATCACAAGTTCGGTGAGTCTTCATAGCCCCTATTTTTCACTATCTATTGGGGTGGAAATACAT